>WYDF02284168.1:0-30617 GCA_009867245.2 Adranes taylori | reverse complement strand
ATCCTGGGCACTTTGAGTTTACTTCGGTCACACGACCCGACTATGGCGTAAGGACTTACTCTATTGTTTAGAGAGTCATTACATGACATCTGCCCAAAGAAGAATCTCGTATATGACGTCGTATTTTTAAAGGTGCTGAAGTTGAGATTCTTTGGAGGTGCACGCTACAAAGCGGAATTTTTTTTTATATGTTTGAACTTTCAGAAATCAACTTAAATCCGTATTTAGCAAATGGAGTCGATTACGACTCCAATTGGGCATTATTGTACTGAAATAAGACCCATGCGTCTTAGGGTTAAACAAGCAAGTAATTTACAGGCCTTTTCCAAGTATTTTTAAAATTTTAGTTTTTCTTATTTTTAAAATGATTTGAATTTAATAATACGTCAACATTTCGAAATGATACAGTATTTAATTGAGTGTACGTTTTATTGTACATACATTTTTGAAAAAAAAAACCTATATTAGCTGCATTTATAGCAGTAAAGTTTTTTGCTCGTCACTTTAAGACATAGATGTATTGAATAATGTATGTGCGATAGTATTACTTTAAAACAGTAAATAAGTATTATTTATTAATTCGATATGTTAATCATTTCAAAAATTCCTCATTTACTGAATGAAACATCCAATATTACACGTAGATTATAAACGTAGATGGCAGTTGAGAAATAACATCTTAAATGAGATGAACTATTATGAGGTGTTGATCCATTTCCACGAGTGTTTGTGAGTGTTTGTTTGATGGGTGCTCTTGGTTTTCCAGCCTGGGTACCTGCATATCCTCAAGAAAAACATGCCTCACTTTGGCGATAATAAACTGGAAAAATGAGAATATGAATTTCTATACAACGATCAAGAAATTGTAGGCGTCATATGACAAGATAGCAAACAGATTTTGGCTATCAGCAACTGCCACATTGAGGCTGTAGGGAAGGTAGATAGAAAACAAAAGAAGGGAACTAAAGCTAATGCAAAATTTCCATCCCTGATTGCATTTCTCTGATTGCAGAATGTCCATGTCTGATTGAAATTGTAGGCGTCATAAGGTAAGATAGCAAACAGATTTTGGCTATCAGCAACTACCATACTAAAGACGTTGGGAAGCCAGACAGAAACAAAAGAACGAAACTAAAGCTTATGTATTATCTCTGATTGGATTTCTCTGATTGCAGAATGTCCATCTCTGATTCAAATTGTATGCGTCATATGGTAAGATAGCAAACAGATTTCGGCTATCAGCAACTGCAACACTGAACCTGAAGGGAATGTAGAGAGAAAACAAAAGGATGGAACTAAATCTAATCAAGAATCTCAATCTATGATTGCATTTCTGTGATTGCAGAATCTACATCTCTGATTGAACGGAAGTGAGTCTAATATAGAATGTCCATCTCTGATTGCATTTCTCTGAATGCAGAATGTCCATCTCTGATTGAAATTCTGGCGTCATATTCTAAGATATCAAACAGATTTCGGCTATCAGCAACTGTCACACTGAAGCTGTAGGGAAGGTAAACAGAAACAAAAGAACGGAACTAAAGCTAATGTAGTATGTCCATCCCTGAGTGCATTTCTCTGATTGCAGTATGTCCAACTGTTATTGAAATTTTAGGCGTCATATCGTAAGATAGCAAACAGCGAGATGATAAATGAACTTGAACAATCAAAACGTCTTTACATTAACCCTTCTAAGTATTAGCTGATACACACTATCTTTAAGAATGAAATAATGTAGATATATGACACTTTTAGACAGTAAAGAACTGATTTATTCATTAGATATGTTAATCATTTCGCAAACTGCATATTGGCATTATGAAACACCCAGTTAGCTTAAAAAGCAAGTCAGGGTAGATGGATCAAATTCTGGCATAGGTGCTAGCCTACATTAGTACTCTCTAAGTTCAGTAGCACCATTGTCATCAGTTAATGAAAACAAAATACAGTTTTCGAAAAAAATTACTTATCTAATTAAGAGATTTATGGAGTTGCAGATGGAACCGAGAACTGTACATTGTTGCGGTATCTTTATGGAACGAACCGGTTCGTCACGTTTCGAGTGTAGAACCAGAATTCGCATCACTAATAAAAAAATGGATAAATCATTAATACAACAGAATACAATTAAAAGATATATATTTCCTATTTTCGTCGAACAAAAATACATTGAATTGTCAAGGGATCGAATATACAAAACATTAAAAACATTTACTGCTAATTATTATCTTAAAAATTAATTTTTAACAAAAAAAAACTGAATAAAAGAGAAGCTATTAAAATTGAAACTTAATAATAAGACTGGTAGCGATTAATAACTATCTAATATCAAGAATTTAATAACGCCACATTGATCTCTTTTACAATTTTAATTCTATTAAGCATTTTCTCCAATGGTGGTTGACCTAATGGCATTGTTGAGTACCATACCGGGCTATCGGGTACACAACTTCGTTCCGGTTGTAAATAGAATACGTCATTGCGCGTTTTAACACTTTCCGGGCATTTCGATAAATAGAATTCATACAATTTGACCGGACAACGTAACGGATTATCATCGTTCTCCTGTTGTTCATACACTTTTTTCTTGCGTATCGCATTCTCTCCTTGGGTTATATTTTGCGGAGGATAGAAACGTAAAAGAACGTTACGTGAACCCGGATGATTTGGATTACGTTTCCAATGTTTCATTATATGTGAGAAGCTGAGTTGAAGATGTTCTTCAACAGTGGTTAAACTGTAAACAGAAATATGTTCATTTAATTAAGTCATTGTATTCGAAATACTCCATATATATTTTTTGAACTCACAAATGTTACACGTTCTAATTGATAACGATGACATAATATGGGATACATAATCTCCACTAATGCTTTAATTAAAGCTTCTAAACCATTATAAAAAAAACAACTAAAAAGCAAAAAGTCACCTTCTTTTTAATCCAACACGAGGCAGCATAAGTAACAGCCTCGTGCTGGATTAAAAAGAAGGTAATTGTTTCTTCCGGTTTGTTTTTCGATAATTTGTAAAACATTATGTGGCTTAGATGAAGGGAAGATTACAATAAGTAATCCTCTAATATAATATAAATTGTTTAATCGAAGATAATTCAATTCTGATATAACAGATATATAAATTCATTAAATAAAATTTTAATTAACGAGAGAAAAACAATATGTACACCAATGTAGTGGAAAGAGATTAATACGCGGAAGACTAACATCGTGCACCTGCATCCATAAATACATTATAGCGTGACACTAAAACCGTTAATTTTGCACACATACGCATTTGTTCGTAATTTTCGACCTTCTAGGAATTACTTCCATAAAGATCGTTGATTTAATATTTCCGCGTCTATAAGCTATTCTTATTGGCTGTTCCGACTTAGGAAGTTTAGCAATCTTCAGCTCTATATTACTAGCGCTCTTTCTGTGAGCTCTGATAGATTGGACAGCTTATATGTTCCGTAGTATTTCAATAGAAAAATTATGCAATATTGATTCTTCAAATTTTCAACGTTTTCCTATTGGTCGTAGTTCCAAACTTCCTAAGAATTTTAGGTTTTTCTCAACTTACGCCCCTCGAGCCGTCGGTTACACAGAGTACTACTAGCCGCATGCGACACGCCAGAAGTCTACCTGCCAGCTAATTGCATATAAAAAGACCTACTCAATCCAACGTTACCCAGGCGCATTTTGGGTTTAGTGTTCCTCCTTTCTAAATGAACAAATTCGCACATGTCCGCTGACATAATTCAAGTGTCAAGTATATTATATTATTATTACGGCTAAATATTTCATCCTCTTGTCTTCGTATTTCAATTCGTTCACTCATAAATATTTTATAACCTTTTCCTATCAACATCATCTTCAATGCGAAAACGAGGAGCCCAACTCAGAGCAAGAGAAAGGCCAAACGCCAAGCATGATGGGCGCTCCAGAGCGATACTCGCGGACTTCACGCATGTTAGGAGAATGGATTAGAACAACCTAACAAAGTTTAAATTATAATTAGCTTCAACTATCATTGTCTGTCAATTAAAATCGCGTGTCGAGTCTATGTATTATAAATATTAATAAGAATAAACCTCATTATATTACCCCGTTATTGCGTATATATGTGTTTACCTATAATATAAGGTTATGTACTTAATAATAATAATAATAGAGATCAACCACTTTCTTTCTCACCCCTGAATCTCATGCAAAAGCATTAGATGGTATAATCAGAATCAAATAAAAGCAGTATGGTAGTCAATAACCTAATTATTATCCTGCTTTAATAAGTTCAATTCTGTAACAACATGTGATAACAACGCAACAAATCAACACTTCGGCTCCAATTATGAAACGAATATTATCAACAGAAAAACGTACATTAAAAAGTTCTTTTATCGCCTTTGTGCATAAGACTCTGTGACAAATTGCTCGTGCATTAGACTGTGACAAATTTATCTACTTTGTTATTTCTTTATAACAAACTATACTTTAATTAGTGTTGTTATATTGTAGAGGTAAGCACAATTAAATACTCAATAATAAAGAAATTCAGAATGCTTATTAATGAAGCTATTTAAAATACTTGGTAATACTATTCACGATGTGTTAACTGACTGACAATTATTGATGTTAACTGACTCACGATATTAACTGACTGACAATTATTGAAGCTATTTACATTGCAAAGATTTTAAGATGTTCCATGCCATAGTCTATTAAAAAAATGAAAATAAAAAGTTAGATAAAAGTTAGAAATAAAAAAATGAAAATAAAAAAGGTAAAGAGCGACCTGGGTAAAGAAATGTTCGATATTCATAATAATAACGCTTCAGATTTGCTGATGATGTAGAATGAATGAAACGTCGTTTGTGACTTGAAGAATTAGATCATTTGTCGAAACGTTGTACTTGATCTGATGATGGTTTATTTAATTCTCGGAACGGCGACTTTTAACTGAAGGTGGATATATGGAATATGGAAACGTCAGCTAGTTAATTTATGCGATTGAAGATTCGTTATTCGTTATTGTTAGAATCAAATTGAACGGTGGTTGAAGATGTCGGCGAGAATTATCTCTTTTTCTCTCCGTGGCCGACGTTGCGACAAAGTGTTTAATATTACGTAGTTAAAGAGGGTGCCTGCAGTTGATCGCTTGCTTGGCAGCCCGTCTGGAGTGATAATGTAGCATGTAGCGATTGGATGACGTGATTGTTGGGTCTTCCCGTTGTCATCGTTATTGTCTTCCCATCTTGTACAGTTAACGAGATAAGGGATGGGTTACGAAGAAAATTTTCAATGGGGAGGACCGAAGAGATTGTAACCAGCTTGGTCAAGTTTGTTTAATATAAAACTTCAAAACAGAATTTTGGCCGATTTTATGAACTATGGGGTTAGGCAGTATAGAAGTACGCAACAAGGGACTATAGGAATTGAAATTGAGATGGACGGATGTAGTCATTAAGGTGGCCCTTCTCCTCTGAAACTTAGTGTGATATGGCTGCCAAATTCTTGGCTCCAGCTAAGTTAATTTTTCCAAGATATCATGTCTAAATACCAGACGAAGATTGTTGGCCTACGTTGGACTGGCGGTGGAAGTTTACTCTTTCCATGCTGTTGTATTCATCGTAGGAATGAATAAGTGGATTTTTTGGGGACTGGTGTTCGTGTGGTGTTTGGAGTGAAGCAGCAGCCTTGGGGCGCGGCAAGTATAATTGAATCTGAATACTAGATGTCTTCGCCGGCAACGACTTAGGCAGCTACTAGCGGCTTCCCAATTCTGTAGAATTGAAACATCGGTACAGTTGTCTTTCAGCCAGCCGACGGCCATCCGGCCCGTCGGAGAAACATTGGGAAATCAAGTATCATCTTTGCATAACCTATGTTTGTCTCTGTTTAATAGCGCATCACACAAATTGTATTATTTTTAATTATTGATTTTCACATAATTCAGTTAACATTACGTTAGTAGTTAAAAGTTATTAACTCGCTGCCCAGGGCGCTGTTTACATTCTAAAATAAAGGGGGGCAAGAATTTTGTAAAAAAAAAAAAGGGTTTTCAGTATTTTCTTTTTATTTTAAATCGTCATTTAGTCCGTGTATTCTTGCTTGTATTCATATTAATTTAAAGTAATTTTGATACTGCTAAAACCTTTACATTTATACCGTGATTTAATAAACCCGTTTAATAATAATAAAGAGATAAGTAACTTCATCAGCTAGGTCATAGTCGACCTTATTGTTAGAGGAGAATTCATGTATGAGTAAAACCTGCGGAAGCTTCCACGGTAATATTTGTGTGTCATCACTACTCTTTTTATGTGTTTGTGTAAATTTTATTAAATTTTGTGAATAATTTATACGATTTCCATCTGAATTAGTGTTGAGAGTTTATGTAATCTCACATCTTGAGTAATAATAGTTTATTTGACCTGCATTTTAGAAGCACTGTGGGCAATAAAGATTATCATGACTATCAGATGCGACCGCTTATAAAGTCGAAATAATACTCAATGTTGAACTAATAAAGGATTGTAAATAATAGGCTAAGTGCTTAGAATATTCATGTACATACTCATTGTATAAAAAATCATATAGAGTTTTAGCCATCATCTTAGTACGAATTAAGTTGAGGAGGCTTACTCATTGGGTAGCTAAAATTGTATAGTAATATTTTACTTAGGTTGTTGGTATAATCTTATAATTTGTATTTAAATATATGAATTATTTATTGATACAAATTTTACAGCTGTCATATTCTATATTAATTTCACATATTGATAACGATCAAACCATTCCAGATTTATATTTCATACTGAATTCACTTATGGTTAGTGGTTGCAAATGTTACAGATATCATACTCTATATTAATTTCACAAATATTTTTAATAAAGTGGTGGTTGTTGTTAAATGTTACTTGTGATATTTATTGCGCGTGCATTCCCTCCCATAGTTTTTTATCGAGAGTTAGGTACAAGTATCTGGCGTCCAGTCTAATAAGAGCGGTCGCCTCATTCCCCGAAAGCACTGGAGATAATTATCAGAATCTATCAGAAGTAGAATATGTACCGAACAGTTATGGCGGTGAGTTATTACTTATTTACATGATGACGATGGCGACTTTTTGTAAATTGAATATATCAAAGATTTCACTTTTGTTTACAGTACTTATACGCTTACTACAAACAAATTTAAATAGCACGAGATTCTTGCGTCACAGCGAAAATCTACTCGAACTTGGATAATTAAAACTAATTTTTCAAATAGCTAATTCTTCAAAAGTCCTCGAGTCACATTCGCAGTTTTGGTAAAAAATGAGTCTCCAAAACACCTTCAGTAGCCTGTTATATTAGCCGAAAGTGTAGTGACTCTCCATAATGTATCAAGAATCATAACCGTCTTTTCAGACAAGCGTACGTCATAGAATGACGATTGGCTCTCTTATCGTGGTTTCTCTTTCATTTCATTTGGCTCTGTTGTACTAGTAATTGCCGTATCGCGTAAATCGTAAAAAATTTATAAATATCTGCCAGCCGTAAAAATTGTAAAATTTTATGTGTTTATAAAGGTTGGCCGGCTGCCTTATTTCCATATTTTAAATATATATTATCTATCCATGGCCAGCTTTGGATTTCACCATACTATTAATAGGCCACCCAGCTTCCATCAACTTTCCCAAACATGGGGGACAATATCTTTGTTATTTTTCACAATTATAGTGATAATAAGGTATTGAATTGTCGAATAAGTGATCATAAACCTCAAGTAATATATATATATACACGGTGAAACAAATTCCGACTCGATTTAACTCCATACATATGGAACCGGTAACATCAGATGAAATCTGTCTAGAGTAGTTTAAAAAATAAAACAGCGGTTCATATGGAATTAGTGATAAGATAGTTAAAACGGTAGGACATAAAATAGCACCACATCTAACGAACATCATAAACAAATGCATCACCGAAGGAATATTCCATGATGGACTAAAAGTGGCAAAAATAATACCAGTGCACCAAAAAGGAGAGACTATATTGTCACAACTATCGTCCAATATTCATTCTACCAGTTTTTTCTAAGATCTTTGAAAGAATTACTCTCAAAAGAATTGTTAAATACTTTGAGAAGAACCAGTATTTCACCGAGCATCAATATAGCTTTACATGAAAAACAAAAATACAATACACGCACTGCATAGTTTTTGCGACTTATTCAGCCTTAGAAAACAATGAAAAGTGTGCATCAATCCATGTGCTTCAACCTTAACTAAAGCTTTTGATGTTATGTCGCATGACGTGTTGTTGGAGAAGATTGAGCACTAAGGTTGCAGGGGAGAACGACTATAATTTAATAAAATCTTATCTGAGCAATAGAAAGCAGAGTGTACAAGCGAGTGGGGTTCTGCATGCGCAACATACCATGTATTATGCGAATCCTTAATTCTATATGGTATTGAGATATGGGGCCACTCTTCATATATGAAAGACGTTTTAATTGCACAAAAAAACTTCGATGTATAATATAAGTTATGAACACCGAAACATACAAGCCTATCTTCAAACAGATGCAAATCCTAACAGCATCAAGCTTATACATATTTAAAACACTAGCTGATATCCACAGCAAACGATTCTCTCAGCAGACAAGAAAATGTTCACGAATATAACACTAGGCAAACCAGTAATATTATAACTCCTTTCACACGTATAATTTAAGGAGATGGTATGGTATGATTGTGCCAAGCGCTCCAACTAGCAATTGGCGCTACACAGGGTCCGCGCCTGGTAGTGTGAAATGGACGACCGGCCATGCGGGTGTAGGAAACCAGACACCGCAAGGAAACGCAGCTACTGGAATAAATATATGGAAGACACTAAACATCGGCACATGGAATGTCCATGGTATGATCGAAACAGGTAAACTCACAATAGTAGAGAAAGATATCAGTAACTATCCCGTTGTGGGTCTCTTGGAAACACACTGGAGAGGCTCAGGACATTTCAAAACCAAGAATCAGAATATCGTATGCTACTCGAGCCCCGAAGACTCTTCGAAAAATGGCGTTGGAATAATACTGCATAAGAATCCTTCACATGCTGTAAGGGAATATAGGGCAATTAATGATAGAAGCATCGTCTTAAGATTACAGGCGCGCCAAACTAATTTGAACATAATACAAATCTATCTCCCTACAACTGATGCGTCTGATGAAGAGGTAGACAGAATCTATTATCAACTGGAACAACTGCTAGAAGATATTCCAAACAGAGAAATCACAATGATAATAGACGACTTTAATGCTAAAGTGGGGAGAGACCCTGAAGGTCAAGGAGCAATGCGCCGATTTGGACTGGGCGACAGAAACGCTAGAGGAGAACGTGTAGTACAATTTTGCATAGAGAATGAATTTTTCATTACTAATACAGGGTTTCAACATCACCCTAGGAGACTGTATACATGGACCTCTCCAGGAGGTAAATATAGGAATCATGTCCTAATCAAGTCAAGGTGGAAGACGTCCGTTAAAAACGCTCGAACGTTTCCTGGCAAAGACTGTAATAATGACCGTCAGTTCCTCGCAGCACAACTTCGCATGAAAATCAGCAAATCGAAGGCAAGCAAACCTTTTAAAAACCAATGGGGTCTCAAAAACTCTGAAAATTGTAAATTAAAAGCCACAGAAGAAATCTTCAAAATTAACTCGAGTATAAACGCAAGTGACACTGCTAATTCTCTTTGTACTAAAGTAAAAACAGCTTTACAAGAAGACAGCACTACAAGAAATATATAATGAAAACGCATGGATAACGCAGGAAACATGGGATACTGTGGAACAGAGGAGGCAACTCAAAACTAAAGGTATGCGGAGCAACGAAGAAAAAAAGAAGTATGCCGAACTGAGTAAAGAAATTAAACTAAAATGTAGAAAGGACAAGAACAAATACGTGAACGACATCTGTCATGAAATAGAGCAACACACACACACAAGTGAAACGCGGGACATGTTCAGGAAAATTAAGCAGATAACGCGCACCTTTACCCCAAAATACACAACTGTAAGATTCGAAGATGGCAAACTAGTAACGGACAAATCTCAGATAAAAGAGCGGTGGAAAAAATATTGCGAACAACTCATGGCAGACAATAGCGACGAAAATAATCGACCGCCAACAATATAATTCACGGAAAAGAAACCCGCAATCCTGAGAGAGGAAGTAAGCGCCCTGATCAGGAAACTTAGACTGAACAAGTCTCCAGGAGAAGATAAAATCTTGGCCGAAATGATAACTACAGTAGGAGATCCAGGAGTTCACGTGCTTCACAAGATCTGTCAACTAATCTGGGACCATGGCGAATGATCCGAAGATTGGACCAAATCGATCTACGTTCCACTCTATAAAAAAGGATCTCGTATGATAATTACCGAACAATAGCCCTCATCTAGCATGCAAGCAAATTACTATATGTCATCAACTGATCTAGGTTAGGTATGACTATATTATATTGTATTGTATTTTGTGCGATGAATTGTATTTCATATTTGAGAGTGTATTTACATGCGAAAATAACTTATTTTATATTTTTTGTATTTTTATAGCTGTCTGTTTCCAAAAACATTTGATTCATTTATTAACTACGTTATGTGTTTAGTTATTATATAATTAAATTTAATTTGTTTGTAGTATTCAAGTTATTACAATAAGTTTCCAGCCGGTAACACCCGTAATCAAAAGGAGGCATAGAATGTATGTGGACAATTATAGAGGATAACTATAACAAATGAACTGTATAGAATGTATGCGAAAATTATAGAGTTTTGAAAATTAGTTGATTCTTCTTTCTAGGTGTTCTAAATTTTGAATTTTCTATTGAACATTTTTTTATTTGTTTCAGTTTTCGATTAATACATTCTGCCTAGGAAGTAGACGAAATTTGTCAGCAAAACACAATTATTTATTGGAATTTATTTTGTCGTCTTCAAAATATGTTCATTTGAAGGTTTATAAGCAGGTTTGTAAAGAATAGTCAGGCGTACCAAATCAGGTGACCCACCCTAATGGTGGCTAAACGAACGCCCAAAAATTAGTTCAGGGTGCGTTATCGTAGTGCAAAATCTACTAATTGTAAACGCCTTCTAACGCTCAGGTAAGTACTCTTTGTTAACTGTTTGTGTCTCTATCAGTAATTCTGATTGTATAATATCACGGAAATCGAAACAAACAGACTCTGGTTGCTGTGGTTGCTTTGGTTTTGGCTCATTATTCCCTCTCCATTCAGCAGTCTATTGGCTTGATTGCATGTAAAACTCGTAACCCATGTCTCGGCTATATGTAGTAATGTATGATGTAGACTTTAGCAATTTGTTATACGATTACTTTCCTTGATATTTTCATTGATTGAAGACGTTGAAAAACGACCGTAAAAAGACAAAACTTCACACATTTCTCGTTCTTCTTTAAATGGTTCAGTTTCAGATAAAAACTGATTAGCTACACGACTTTCCAATGATTCCGCGCATGAAATTCCGTTGGCAACACAAAACTTCAGGCTCATTATTTTTATTTATTTTTAAAAATGCAAAACACGCTTAAGGTTGATTTAAAAGTACAGCAGAAGTAAACTAATTAATAGATCGCGTTCATATTGCACATCATAACTAGATATAGTGCACACAAGTCTTTTCCAGAGAAATTCCGGATACTTATTGTTATTACAATGAGCAGTTTTATTAGAATGAGCAGTGCATATACAATTCTATCAAAACTGATACGATTTAATATTTTGTGAGAGTATGTAAATTTTATTCTAATCAGGTATGTATTTTAGATAAACAAATAAAGAAACAAGAATACCTAAAATGTTTCGTATTGAAGAACATTAACGTATTAAGCAATACCAATGGAGAATGTGCGCCTAACTGTTTACTCTCCCATAGATGTTCTTCTTCGACACGAGTAACAATATATTGTGACTCATTATACAAACTGGCAAACTTCTGGCAGACCTCGTTGAATGTATCCGTGAATTGATCATAATATGGATCACAAAAAATATTATCAATACGACCATTTTCGTAAAGATATTGTTGTATGCCCAAACATAGATAGTAGATTGTGTCTGGTGCGTATTCTGTACCTAGTAACAATTAAAATCAAATATTTTAACATGATTTCTGATATCTATTCAGAGAGGTTTTTGCAGAATCTTTAAAGTAAAAAAAAAAGAAAAATCGAGAACTCTCACATCATCAGTAGTTTTACCATCCTTATCAGCAGATAAGAAATAGCCCGAGAATAGACCCTTGAAGAAATCCCATCGTTACAGGTGCCACAAATATGTTTTAAGATTGAAACTGAAAAATTGAACTTGAATACGCTTGTTACAGCGATTTAAAAATTATTCTAATGCGTGTTCCTGCTCACTTTGTGAGACAGCTTCTAGTACACGTGTTGACGCAGTTTGAGTACTTGAAATATCAAGAAACTCAATTCTCATTTGTGATGATATAAGTTGATATAGAATGTATAATTTGATTTCATTTACGGGGAACAGGATGTGTAAAGAGTATGATTCTGTACTTACCATTAGGTTTACGAACTTCTTTAACGAATAAGCACAACGAGAAATTCAATTCGTCGGCTGTCAGCTGTAAGATTTCCATTTTAAATAGCTTCGGGCGTCGTTGCGTCTTTTGCAATTCGATATTTTTCGTAGTAGCCCACTGTTTCCATGCATTTACGCCAAACGTGAATTTTAAATTCATATTCGCGTCAGGTTTCTCATCTGGATTACCGCCAAGCTGCAAACAATATAAATAAAATTAGAATTATGTATACACAAAGATTGTCCAGTTAATTTTGCATACAACTGTTTATGGAGCGGCGGCCACAAAAAGTACGCTGTCAAGTAAACGCCACCGTTGGTTTAACTTAAGCTCTAAATTTCATTTAAATTACAAAATTTGTTTATTCACAGTTAATTATTAAAGTTAACTTGACAAATCGCCATTTAAAGACATAAATCACTATGGCTTGACCTGAGACTGCAATTATTGGCCACACGGTTGTCTATATTAAAAACTCAATTGTTTTCGAGGCATTATTCCCCCATTTAGGTTGGGTTCCGCAGTTGTGCAAAAAATTTTGGTAAGAAACGGTTGTGCACAAAATCTTCGATCTTCCAATGGAAGAATTCCACAGGCTACATGGCCCTATTTTTAAATCAATAGTAGAACCATGGGTTTTTATACATTGCGACGTCACCGCCCTGAGTCGATCAATTTTCAATACGAGCGAGCCGAAAAACTTAAACCCAAGCTCAATTCTTCATACAAAATTCTATTAATTGAGATATTTAAAATACTAAAAGATTTCTCAATCTGCCAATGCGCCACATGTGTATCTTCTTTGATAATAACCATACAGCATTAATATTTACCTGAGTAACTAGTCTTTGATAATCCATTCCTGGAATCTATTCAGCAGGATTGGTGAAGCCGGAAGACACACTACTCTGTCGATTTGTGAAGATTATACACCATATTCTTGGCTCGTCACAAATTCTTAATATCGAAGTAAAATGTCAATGTGAGTGAATAGTTATTTTATAAAAATGGGTTTGGGGATTGGATATAAGTTAAGCTATTAGGCTTACTGGTTTGGTGATGCCCGTTGGATAAGATTAGTGATTTAGATTTTCCAATATGGCGCTAGATCGTGTTTGCAATTTTATACGCGACACTCCTAGGGCTGAATCAGAGGCTGTTAGCCTGCTGCGGAACGTGCGGTGAAGAATAGTCGTTTGGCATCTTTGTTGCATGAAAATGTATTAGAAACCTACGCTTCGAGCTCGCGAGGGATTTGGTGTGGACCGCCATCTTGGTTCAAATCCCGCGTGCATCTGGATTTGAATTTCGATGTCAGCTACGGCCTAAGGCAGTCATTAGTCGTCTCCTGTGGAGTCTTAACATCTGTGGAATAGATTTTTGGCCAGCCGCCAAACTATCGTCGAAGTTCTGCATAAGTATATTTTTTGTAACCTGATATTTACGCTCCTGCTCATCATACCAATTAGGCGCTGCACGCAATTTGCTACTGTTGATGTTGTGGATTTTATATTGAATTTTCATATCTAGATAATTGTTATATTAGTTGATAATTTGTAGATAATTATTTAAGTAACTGCCGTTGGCAGACTTATTTTAGTTAGAAAATATTTCTAGGGTCTGAGGCATTTTAGGAAGTTGGGCTTGTCAAGTGAGACTCATAAAAGCCGATATAGTGCATCTGAAGTGCAATGTTAGGCCTAGAGCCATGTGAATGTTGAATTTATGCATTGTAAAAAATCATTTATTTCAGAGCTTGTAATTTTGGCTTATTTCATTGCTTGATACATTTAATTACCGCATATGTGTCAAATTTATTCAACATAAATGTTGGCTTATTTCATTGCTTAAACATATTTAAGTAACGCAATTAAATAACTTAACCGGCAATTTGTTATTGCCGCATCTGCCTACTTTGAAAGGATTAGTGCTATTACATTTTGTATACCTTAGTGGATTCCATTTAAAATTGCATATATTTAATAGTAATTGTTTAATATTTTATATTTATTATGCGAAGTGACAAGTGGCGATTGTTTATGTTATATAAATAAAGAGTGGTTATTGTTATATTGTTATTTGTGAATTTTATTTGTGTGCACAAATAGCCTAAATTTTAACCCTATTTTTAATACCCTTATGGGGTAAATTTTTTTAAAATTTAGTTTCTGTAAATTTTGATTTCGTTTTATAAGCCTGTTTTTAACCCTTCAAAACTGAACATCTAAATTTCGTCTCATACGTAACTAATAGATTTCAACGAAGAATATTCTTGCGAATATTATAACTTCCTACGCTATTTAGTTCCTGAAATACGGTAATATCAATTATTACTTTACACACTCGTTATTAACCCTTCAAAAGCTGAAAGTCAAAATTTCGTCTTATACATGTCTAGTAGATTTTAAGGAAGAATATTTTTGCCAAATTGCAACTTATTAAGTTAATTGGTTCCTGAAATATGGTTCTTTTAATTTTTGCTCAATACGACTCCGGCTTTTAATCCTTCAAGAGCTGAAAATAAAAATTTTGTCTTACACCTATTTAATGTATTTTAAGGAAGAATGTTCTTGCCAAGTTTCAACTTCCTACGCTAATTAATTGGCGCTAATTAGATAGTGTTATTTTGATTCCTGTTTTATACAACCCCCGCTTTTAACCCTTCAAAAGCTGAAAATCAAACGTGTCTAATGGATTTTAACGAAGATTATTCTTGTCAAATTGCAACTTCCTACGCTAATTGGTTTCTGAGATACGGTGATTTTAATTTTTGTTTTATACAACTTCGACCCCAGTTTTTAATTCTTCAAAAAGTGAAAATCAAAATTTCGTCTTAGAGGTGTCGAATAGATTTCAACAAAGAGACTTTCAACCGAATTTCAAGCTTCTACGTTCAAAAGTTTCCGAAATAGCATAAAACTTTAACCCCCTTTATAATCCCGTTTGGATCGAATTTCGAAAAATCCCCTCTTACAGAGTGTTTACGTCATGAGAAGCCTTTGCCAAATTTACAACTTTCTAGGTCTAGGGGTTTGGGCTGGGCGTTGATATCAGTCAGTGAGTGTATTGGCGTATTCTTTTATATGTAGAGATTTAGGTGCAAGTCTCTAGCGCCCAGTTACACACTCGTGGACGCCTCATTTCAAGTCAAGCTAGAGCAGATCACCCAGTAGCCTGCAGAACCCCGACCTTCAGTGGTACATTAGGCATTCCCTCAGGAGAGGTATTACAATATGTTCATATGACAGAACTCAGCAGCTTCCTCACTGTACAGGAACTCCAACATCATTATCCACCGTTCTCCAACTGTTCGTATAAAGCTGGAGTGTTGCATAGGATTCTATTAGAGAGTTAAAAAAACAATCTCATTTTTTTTATCTTTGGCTTAATCACATTTTTATTAGGAAATTAATTTACCAGTAAATCCATTAATCAATTTACCATGCTCTCCGAACTTAGAAACTGCTGTACTGTGAAACGTTAAACCATGGTTAAATGTTAATAATTATTGCTACTAATTCCAACCAGTGCTATTTGTAAGCAATTGCCCTTTTAAAATGGCCTACTTATTTATCTACAATTGCCACCTAGTTGAAATGGCATCACCTACTATAGAGTATAGAAAATATGTAGAAAGAAACACATACCATCATACGCGATTGGGCGTGTGGTTGGCCTTTATGTCTTTGTCCTTGTCTGATATTTTTACGCTTCATATCCATGATGCTTTCAATACGACTTGCTGGATCCTGATGATGTGGATGATGACCTGGAGCAATATGTGTTGCGCCAACAACACCTTCCAAATCGACAGGCTCTTCGAAATCATCTGCCATTTTCAATGCTAGCGTTAGCATATCATCACCAAATGTCGTATTCGTTGGATCAATAGCTTGAGGTTCTATAAATAAATTTTAAAAAAATAAAAGACAAATTATTAAAATTGAAATCCAAAAATAAATTTCAAAATATGAAAATTTGTCCAATCAACCAGACATTTCCAGGGGACGATGCTTTCAATGATCTCAATCCAGCGAAGATAAATCTGAAAATATATAGTATTATGAGCGTAGAGCGCCTAGAAGGATAAGAGAAATCGACGTGAAGAAGCTGATAACCAGAGATGATGAGAAATTAAGACCAAAAATGGAAACTACGGAAAAAAAAACGAGCAGAGAAAACAATAAATGACCCACAAGATTCTACCAATAATATCTCATATAAGGAAGCAAACAAAAAATACCAACAAATATAACCAACTCAATAGGAATATCCGACGAAGATAAAAGAAGTTAAAAAATGGTAGCTGGTAGAACAATATGGAAAGATAGTCTTTTGAGAAAAAATACGACTTATCCAATGTGCATCAAACATTAGATATATGGAAGGCACTCATTGCTTAAAAAGAGAAAAAGTTACACGAGTCATTAAAATACAGGAAAAGCCAAAATCAAAGGTTCATATGGAAGCTATGTGGAAAATCTTACAATAGGACGCAGAAAAAGCTGAGACCTCAACTTTTTGATCACGCTGTTCAACACGATTAAGCGAAAATGCATCAGACCGCCTTAAGTTTGTGTCTGTACGAAATGATCTGCACCACCTCGTCGATAGAAAGAAAGACAACTGTAGTCCTTATCTGACAAGTAAATCTCAAGAACTGATGAGTCACCAATGAACGAAAATTACAACAAATCACGCGTCATTTGAAATTATGAGATTCTCCACCGGATTATAGAAAAAACTGTCTAAGAACAAAGATCTGTGGACGACGCCAGGGTTAATGGATCTGCGAAGATGGCTCAGCCGAACATCAATAGATGTTTTAGGTAGCAGTACTAATACTAAATAACTAATGGAATCGAATAGAAATAACGCGATAAAAAGAAGATTCAAATAATATTTTAATTCTAAAATTCAAATTCTTACCCCCATATTCAGTTTTCGGTTGAACCCTGTGCACAACCTGCTGGATGGCAACTTTAGAATCTTCAACTGACGATGTATGGACAACAGCCGGTGCAGGAACCGTTTCCGGTTCACTTTCGGATGAACTCTCTTCGGCTTTGGGCCCAGCTGCCATATCGGCCATCATGAGCAATTCGGCTTCGAGTGGATCGGCCGGGATTTTGTTTTTGATCTTGCCAATCTCTTTGAGAATTCCACTAGCACTCTTCCGGCCGGTTGGGATAAAGACGGGAATGGGAAGAGGTATAGGAATTGGTACGGGCATTGGAATGTGATCGACGAAACAGTGAGCGGGTGCTGGAACGAAACAAGGTACCGGCATTGGAATGAAAAAGGTATTGTTGAACTGAAAAATTTTAAAATAGTTAATAAAAGTTAATGCCATTGTCAAACTGTTTGTGTAAAACAATAAAAACAATGTAGAAAACAGGAGTGAGATTACTTATCAATATCACATTTAATCTCCGTTATTATTGTCAAATGGAGTTAAATTTAAATAGAAAAATAATTTGCAAATTGTAGATAGTAATTTGCAAATTTGTAAAATTAAATAAGCTTTGGTTTTTTTGTGATGATTTACCACAAATTGAGTTAGAAGGTTCAACTTCCTAAGATATTAATGATGTTATCTTAAAAACAAAGATGTTATATTAAAGACTTTGAATAGCAAATGGCAAATGTTTAATATTTTAACCATCCTAACGTAAATAAATCGTATCCCAATGTACAAAAATCTTTCCAAAAGTCATTAAATTTCATATCATACATACCTTTTCAGTTTGAATATTGACATGATGCTCTTTCGGTTTACATGTGATTGCTTTCGTAAGCAAATTCGGCTTACACATCGTTGCAACATTACGTTGTTTCACAGGTGGTCGAGGTTTCGTAATGACAATTTTATGAATTGGTGCTTTCGATACAAATACGACCGATTCAATTGCTTCGGCCAATTTTTTGCCACTTTCCAAAATGAAATCGTGATTTCTCGCAACCTGGGCTAGGCGATCGATAGCGGGCTCGGCGGCAGCAACTTGTTGCTCGTATAATTTCTCCATAGATTGCTAATTAGTAAAAAAAAATTACATATAATATATTTGCAACACATATATATCTGAGACTGCAACACACCGTAAATAAATTAATAACATTTTCACAGTTTCAATATATAACATTTTCAAAATCTACTTATATTTTCAATAAATTGTGTTTAATTACATTAAATCAACTTAAATTAACCTAACCTAGAATAATTGATGACCGGTTCACGTCCAAATTTAAAATATCAAAGTAAAAATTCTTCGGATTCTTGGACACAGATATATTAAACTTTAGACTTGTTTGTGATACATAAAAAATTTTTGATCATCACAATACGTCGACGTTACAATTACAAATTCGTAATCATCTTCAAGACTAAAACATCAACTTTTGTCACTGATCGATAAACTTACATATGAAAAATTACAAGTTTAAATATTGACAATGAATTTTACTTTATATGTGATATGTATGAGCGTAGAGTTTAAATAATACATGTATATAACCTTCTTTTGTTGAAAAAGTAACTCTCTATTTGCTGTTATTATATATTAAAACTAATTATAAGTAGTGAATTGAGAGTACCTTCAATGAAATATTTTTCATGTTCTCAACCAAAAAAATTATTTTAATAAATGTTTGTCTAACTTGCACAATGTTCGATATTTAACTAATGCCTTTAAAAAAATGTTTCCAACCGTATAAATGTATTATTTTGGTGTCCCTTGTATTATTGAGTGTCCAGAAATAGTTTTCATGTTGTATAGTTTTCCATTTTTATAGTTATAAATTGACCAAAACTGATTCTTCCAAAACATAAGAATGGTTTACGATGTTTTTAATTAAAAATGTACAACATTGTATGACATCGTAAACCATTATGTTTTGAAGAATCAATTTTGGTCAATTTATAACAATAAAAATGGAAAACTATTTCTGGACACGCAATAATACAAGGGATACCAAAATAACACATTTAGAAAGTTAGAATTTTTTTTAGATCAATGATAAAAGTTGAGGTTTTAGTCTTGAAGATGATTACGAATTTGTAATTGAAACGTCGACGTTTTGTGACGAACAAAAAATTTTTATATATCACAAACAAATCTAAAGTTGATATATGTAAAAGAATCCGAAGAATTTTTATTTTACTAACCTAGAATAATTGAATGTGGATTCAACAATAAGTGGCCTACACTTGCCATTTTTTATGTTGTGTTAATATTAGGGAGAAGCGTGGAAAAAGCTGTGACTGATATATTCATATATTCTTCGATTGATTGATGTACTCAAAAGCAGAAATGGCGGGCTCAAAGAAAAAGAAGTTAAAATCGAGTATCTGTAACCACTGCAATAAACCGATCAGTCAGTGGAATATTCGATAAAATGTAGTAGCATAGAAATGTAGTAGCACCTCATGATTTGTGCAGAATTTATAGAAGAAAATATCATTCAATATCAGAAGAGTAAGGCAAACAATTCGCTGTGTGTGAAGTGTGATAACGAACCTTCATTATATCCTTCTAATTAAATCAGCAAGTAAGAACGCAACTAAATTCTCGGGTAACAAATACACAAATGATGATATAATGAAAAAGCTTCATGAAATGGAAAATAATTATAACAACTTGTGGATCCTACTTCAAAAACAGTAGAAAGAAAATAAAATACTTCGTGGGGAAGTACAAAAGCTTAAAACCCAAAACACAGGAAAGAATGAAGATGTAATATTGGATCTTAATGAAAAAAAAACGTAGGGAGAATAATATAATTAATTACAATGATACCGAACAAGACGGTAATGAAGCGGAACAAGAATTCATTAGAACTATATTACTAATAAGTACAGAACACTTGAACTGAATGGTGTACATTTTTTTCGACAGGGGCAATTAAGTCGCACGATCAAAATGATATTGAGCTCATTGACTGAGGCTATGATTGTACTGCGAAATTCTAAGAAATTAAAAAACAAACAACATTTTAAAAATGTCTCTGTATGTAAGGATCGATCACCAATGGAACAAGATTATAAAAAGATAGTTAATCATGAGCTGAAATTAAGAAGGGAAGCTGGAGAAAGTGATCTAATTATAAAATACACTCTTGATTTACCTGTAATAACCAAAAGAATTGTCGGAAACGCAATCCAACAAACAAATTTAATTATACTATCAAAACGTTAAAGGTTTGAATACTAAAACTTCAGATTTTCTGCATGGTATATTGGCAACGGACTTTGATATAATAATATTAAGATAAATTTGGGCAAATAGCTCAGTGGCTTCATGTGAAGTGTTTCCAAATAACTATACAGCGCTTATGTGTGACAGGACGAGTGATTCTAAGAGTCGTGGTGGAAGAGTTTTATGTGCAGCAAGATCGCCCATAAGTATGGAACTACTATCGCCCATAAGTATGGAACTACTAAATTGCCAAACTGAACTTAATGTTGAATTATTGTGCTTGAAGGTAAGAGTGTTACATCAATATATGTTCGTATGTGTCGCCTATACAGCTCCAAATACACCAAACGAGGTATACGATAACATATTTAGTATTCTGGAAGAAAACACCTTACAGCATGAAAACTTCCTCATTGTTGATGATTTTAACATACTTGAATTTGTAAAAAGTGTTAACGATTTTTTAGAATTTAAATACGCGAAACAAGTAATTAGTATTCTAAATTCTAACGGTAAACTTCTAGACCTAATAATATCATTTAGTGAACTAAACGTAGTGACGAACATATTATAGTAGAGGACAAATACCATCCCGCGCTGGATATTGATATGAACTGTAAAAATACACCACTGATAAATTCAATCACCACGAACATCCAACTGTAAATTTAGAAAAGCTGATTTCCCTAATTTTATATAAATCACTACTCGAAATTGATTGGTCTTACCTGAAACTATCTAATAAGACTAATGCAGCTTGTATAGATAGAATCTATAATATATTTGATACTACTGTGCCTAAGACCGAAAAGAAAGGGAGGAAATAGAAAAAGTGAGGCTAATATATATGAAAAATATTGGGGGTAGAGAGATCAACGCCGATTGACATGATGTTGCATGAGGTAGCAATGTTCGAGTCGGGAGATAATTAATGGCCTAGAAAGAGGAAGAAAGCATACGAGAGGATAGGATGGTTAAAGTTTGCATGATATGAAAGAATGATACATGTGGAATTGCAAGAAAGGAATAGAAGAATTAGAGTGAGTAGGTATAATAGAAAGTATGAGTGGATGAAAGAGAATAAAGGGCTTCAAAAATATCTCACATCCGAAAAAAGCATGAAAAAGAAGAGAATGATAGCTAGGTTTAGATGGTGAAGTGTGAAAAGAGGATACAGGTTTTGAATGAAGGAGTGTGAAAGGAAATGCTGCATACGGAAGGGAAGAAGAAAAGTGGAATCACATGGGGGATATATTTAGATGAAAGAAGGGAGACGAGAATGAGTAAAATAATGAAGGATATAAGAAGAAGTGAGGGACAGAAAAGGAGAAAAACGAAAACTAGGAGAGTATGTGATTAGAGAATAAAGGGTTGGAATAGACAGATGATCTAGGAGAAGTTTAGAAACCTGGAGAGAGATTAAGGAAAAGGAGATCCTTGGGAAAATATTTTGTAAGGGAATTGTCGGACTTGATATAGTAAGGAAGAATATGAAAGAGGTTAATAGATCTCTCTCTCTCTCTCCCATTGAAGAAATGTGTACCATTCTAAGAATATCATTCTTTAAAAGGTCAGTGAATTATCTGGAATTTAGATGTTAACTGATTAAAATTAGAGCGAATTTTTAAGTATTACACACGAATTTAACAAGTAGTGAACATTGAGGCAAAACATTAAACTTGTAGTAACAAGCGAGTGCTGCGACAAAAATATAGCGAGTGCTGCGACAAAAATATAAGATCCGGTTCGCAAAAATCCATAAAGTGTGATACATGCGATAAATGGACTCACCAAATATGCTTGGGGTTGAAAATCGATTAATTGAGAGCTCATGCTCACAGTAGCATTCCGTGGGTTTGCCCAAAATGCCAACAAATAGATGACAGTGGGGATCAAGAATATTTTCCGGAAATTAATAACACTGTAATCAATCGGGTCGAGTACTAATTTCTAGTCTCACTGACAAAGAATGCAGTAATAATGATATTATGCGGAACTGATTGAGATGCAGAGAAACTTCAGTAACTTACTGGAGACCTTCCACAAGCAAGAACAAGAAAAGTAAAATTAGGGAATGAAATACAACTCCTGGAAATACAAATGGAGCCCAAGCAGACAGAACTAGAAATGAGTACATTTGCCGAAATTAATGAAAGAGTTGATAAAGCCAATAACATAATGCTGTTTAACGCGAATCATGCTAATTATATCATCAAGAACGGATTCTATTCGACAAGAACATAGTCAACAATATGTTTGCAAAGAATGGATTAGACCATATAATCTCAGGAACAAACATCATTGATATTAAACGGATTGAAACTAGAAAACAGACCTTTGAAAACCAGAATAAAACAGACCTATTTGAACTACTCTAGCTAACTCAGCGTTCGTAAAACAAGTGATGAAATGTAGAAATAGGTTATATGATACTAAAATCAAAATAAATCTAGATTTAGCAAAGAAGCAGCAATTATTAGATAAGGAAGCTTATAAAGGATTGAAAAGTAAAAACAGTGAAACGGTCGTAAATGGGACGTTCTGGACAATCAGACACACAAACGGCATACCTAAAGTTAAAAAATGGAACCTAACTAACTGAGAAAGCACCTCCAAATTACTACCAAAATGTTGGCTGTATGAGACAAAACTTGAGGAATTCATGTATTATATAAATTGTGTTAACTATGACAAAATTGTGTTAGTGGAAACCTGATTATCGGATAAAATTAATGATTCTGAAATAACTCCCTTAAATTATAATGTCTTCAATCTAGATCGTAGTCAGGAAAATAGTAAGAAAACGGGTGGTGGTGATGTTATCATTATTATAAAGAAATCAATTACTGTATAAAAGGTTTCTTGCTTCCTTAAAGACGTTGATCATGTTTTTCTTAAACTGTCAGAATGGAAAACTATTGTTGGTGGAGTGTATATTCCTCCTGTCTCACCAGGGATCAATACGCCCACCATGGAGAGACCATAGAGAAAATATCGGAGTGTTTCAGCGATTATAAAATTATTTTAGCTGGCGATTATAACTTATCAGATTGTTTATGAGATAACGACAGCATGGACTTGATTGCAAAATACTCGCCTAATTCTGTAGCGAATATTTTGGTTCAATATTTGTCTTCAATTAGGATTAAACGAATGAACGGGATTCATAATGAACGAGAAGTTTTTATTGACTTCTCGTTTTTTCTAATTTTGACGAAATTTTATGTGCTAGATCTAATGACTATTTGCTACTTGATTCAATACATCATTATGCGTATGACTTAATATCAGTAAAACAAAGTTGGCAACTTTAAGACGTGTAACACATTTTTTGATTATATTTTTCCGTTGATTTTAATAGTTTGAATAATTATTTCTGTCGATAGACTGGAATGCTGAGTTTAAATATACAATCAGCTAGACAAGTTTTTTATGATATACTCAATCAAGGAATTAATCTTTATGTTCCACAAAAAACGAAAACTATTGATTCTTTTCCTACATGGTTCAGTTATGAATTAAGGCGATTAATATTCAAGGAAGAAATAGCCCACAAACTATTTATGATAACAAGAAACAACAACGATTACAAACAATTTTCTAAATTACGTTTAACTTGTCGAAATCTATCTGTGATATGCTATAACAATTATTTGAATCATATGAACAACTTAAAAAGACATGATAAGGGGGGATTTTGGAAATATTTTCGCAATAAAAACAGATTAAATTGCTCCCCAGTACAATGACCGTTGATAATGAATCAAGTAGTAACTGTAAAGATGTTGTTAATCTTTTTGCTGCGTATTTCTCGGAAGTATATAAAACATCTAATGCAAACATACTCCTCTCCAATAATTATTTGAGCTGCTATTATTTTAATATTGATTGCCCGTTCATAACTGAAAGTGATATTTTAAACAAGTGTAGAGGGTTGTCCAATAAATTCCAAATTGGCGCTGACAATATTCCAAATGTACTTATAAAAAATTGCTCGTTTACCTTATGTAAACCCTTATGCATACTTTTTAAACTATCTATTTCCCAAGGGTTAATTCGGTTGCTATGTAAACCTAATTTTATTACTCATATCTTCAAGTCATGCGGTAGGAGTGATATAAGGAACTATCGTAGTAACTGCAACCAATCTGTCATTCCGAAAATTCTAGAAAATTCATACACAATGTCAGATGCTATGGAGGGCGGCGTACAGCAATATATACTGATTTCAGCAAGGAATTTGACAAAGTAAACCACGATTTGTTACTGAGGAAACTTAAAGTGTTTGATTTTCATCTTGGGTTAGTTCATTGGTTTCGTAGCTTCTTAAATGGAAGAACCCTAAGCGTAAAAATTGATAATTAATATCTGAGAAAATATTTGTTCGTTGAGGTGTACCTCATGGCGGGCATTGCTCTCCCCTGTTATTCAACCTATTTATTAATGACCTACAAAGCTGTTTCCATAATTCTCAATTCCTTAGGTTTGTAGATGATATAAAAATCTTCAAAAACATTACTTCACATGCTGACCAATTAGGGTTACAAGCTGACATAGATAGGCTCTCAGAATGGGCACAGAGGAATGGGCTGATCCTAAATATTGATAAATGCAAATATATCACTTTCTCAGTAAGAATAATATCTTCTCTACAGTGTATAAAATTAACAATGTACAATTGGTTAGTTTCACAAATTAGGGATTTAGGGATTATTTTGGAGGACAAATTGACATTTAAATATCACAAAAGGGGACATGGTAACGCAGTGCAGAAAACTACATGGAGTGATTTGGTCACCAAGGTGTGATAAATATATTTCGTTAATTAAAGAACTCAAAACAAGTTCCTCAGATTATGCACTTGGAAGATGAACAGGATGATATCAAATCATAATTACGATTCCATCAGAGCTGATTTAAATTTAAATAATCTTGCGCAACGCCGTAGTATTAATGATGTACTAGTGATTTATAAAATAGTTAATAATTTTGATTGCGGTGAACTCTTATCACTTATTAGGTGGAAAGTGCCCTCACGCCAACTTAGGTCCCATGAAACTTTTTATGTCGATACTCACAGAACAAACTATGGAACGAACTTTGCACATGAACAGAACACTAGATGTTATAAATATGAACCGGTTTGACCTTTCTCTCCCAATCCAAAATTTTAAAGCAGTGGTTAATAGAACAATACTAAATAACATAGCCTGATATTCATAGCATGATTATGTACTGAATCACTGGGAGCGATTTAGTTAGATAGGATTTTGATTGTTGTCATTCATGTATTGTCAGTAATTTCTTGTTGAGAACATTGTCATTTCTTGTAGTCATCGATTTTATTTTCTTTTTATTATATGAGATTTTTATATAATGTTATTGAAACTCACTTATTTAGATTAATGTTTAATTACTTATTTATATTAATTACCTGTTAACTCACTTATTTATAATAATGATTGCGATTTTAAATTAAATATGTTAGTTTTTAGTTGTATTATGTGATTCTAAACTTTTGTAATGCGAAGGTGTAAATAAATAAATCAGCAATATTTAAATAGTATGAATATTTAAATATTTTTGGCAAAGAAATACACAAACAAAAAGTAGACCAAGAACTCCAGATAACATTTTTACTAATAATTAGTTTTGAATAAGAGCCTTTAATATCGAAATTTTCATATCGAAGTTTGACAAGAAGAAAACAAATGAAAATGAGGAAGTAGTCTTCTTATCGTTTTCTCGCGAAAGTAGTCGAATTCATTCAGGCATGCATTCGACGATCAGTCTGGAATGCATCTCTCCACCCCTGAGTGCGCATTCGAGGATCTCTGGAATGTATCTCTCCACTCCCGATGGTTTTAACACAGACTTGTTGTCAGAATAAATTTGTTTACTCCGGGCAGCTCTCTTAAGCAATGCCTGTGCATACGCCAGGTTTGGTCAAGAAAGCAACTCAACAGTGAACTAGAACAGCACTTTGCGCATTACATTATTTCATATGAACATTAGTGTCTTCGTAACAAGATTAAAGAAATTGAGGCTCTTATTAAGGACTCAAATTTAAACTCAGAGATTATCTGTCTATCTGAGCATTGGCTTATCGAAGAGGAGTTACATGGTCTTGATCTGGATAATTACATGTTATCTTTCTGCAGAGAATCAACCAAATGACGGCGTGCTTATCTTCTCAAGGAGAAATACATTATCGGAGGCTCGACATGACATCACAGGGTTGTCGGTGAGTTATAACTACGAATATGCTGCTATCTATTCGAAAACTCTTAGCTGTCTAGGTGTCACGACCTCCAAATTCGGATTTTAATGTGTTCTTAAATAGTTCTCTTGACGTCTTGAAGAACATTTTCGGATTATTATTGGGGGATAATACTACATGATTTACGCTGACTTTAATGTTAAATTCTGTTCCGTTGATACTCTTGCGACTGCTACTACTGACTTACTCAATTCTTAGGCTCAATTATGTAGACCCAGAACGTTCAAAGGCATCTGCAGACTCTATAACTTTATGGAACATTTGTGCTGAGAATTCCTAAACGATGTCTCCAGTGGTGTGAAAGGGAAATGTTCTTCGTTTACAAATACCTTGCAAGATAGTGTTCTTGTGCTTTCCTGAAAAAGTAATCCATTCGCGCAGTCTCGATGCAAACATAAATTAGTTCCACTCAGATTTACATCACATACGCGAGACGCTTTCTTTGTTAAATGAGGCATATAAAAGACACGCTACATCGGAACTAAAACTAGAATGAAATATATTCCTAAGTAAATACAGAATTGCCTTGGCAGATGCACGTTGTAGAGCCTATGAGGACTATATCGGGAATTCAAGTTGCCCTATTGCTACACTGTGAAGCATTGTGAATAGTAAGAAAATTGGTTGTGCTACTAATTCAAATAAAATTGGGTCTCATACATTTAATAATCACTTTGCAAATGTAGCGAACTTTATTCTTACTTCAATATCTTCCGGAAAATTGAATGCTGTCGATTTGGTTCCATATGTTTCTTCTGCTCGTTCTTCAATTTATATGACATAACTCAAATTGAACTGAGAGACGTTATATTTTCTATCAAACGCAATGCCAGTAAGGACATATATGGACTGACTACCTGGATCTTAAAACATAATGTAATGCTCTGATCACAACCTTAACAAAATTAATTTGTAGTAGTATGAATCTTATAACGTGCCTGATGGTCTAGAATTAGCAATTGTAACTTCAATTTTCCAAAAAGGTGACGTACATGACATTCGGCCAATATCTATACTTCCGGTCATTTTTAAAGTCCTCGAAAAAATTATTTATAAGAGAATATGGAAAATTTGGTTTCAGAAAAGGCAGGGTGGTAACGTACGATACCATAAGTAATTTCATTGAGATATCTCTAAATTGTTTCCAAAAGAGAGACAATTTTTTTGGTCTATTTTTGGACTTAACAAAGGCGTTTAACTGCATCTCTAATGATATTCTCCTCCAAAAGCACATTAAATTGGCTTTGATAATAGTATAATTCAGATAATTCACTACTATCTATGCAATCGCTTCCAGAGTATTAAATACAATGGTATTATTCCTGAGGAAATAAGAAATGTAAGGTAACAGCCATAGTTATTGCATACTATTCGCAAGTCATATTCGTGTTGACTATCTGAGATTACCTAAATCTCAAAACGACCCAAATTATTGGGGTAAATTTTTTTTAACAAGCTACCTAAAAAATAAAAGAAATGGATTTCTTTTATTTTTTAGATAGCTTGTTAAAAAAAAGTTTGAGAACATTATAAATACTGCTCGTATTTATTTCCGTTTTTATATTTATAATAATTTTCTGACATGTAGGCATTTCAACGTTAAACTCACTGAGCTCTTGCTGGGGTGCTGAGTTGTCAGTATGAATGATTACAAGACGTTAATATTATGTTTTATTCTTTTTTTCACTGGTTATGGTTTTTCATCTACTTGTACCTTATTTATCTACTGTATATACAATGTGACATGTATATGTAATATGTATATGTAATATGTATATGTAATATGCATATGCAATATGTATATGTAATATGTATATGTACTATGTATATGTAATATGTATATGTAATATGTATATATAATATGTATATGTAGTATGTATATGTAATATGTATATGTAATATGTATATGCAATGTAACTTGTTCATCTTTACTATATTTTATCTGACAATTGTAAGCATTTATATGTGATGGCAACCAATATATATTCTATTCTGTTTAGACTTGGAATACAGTCGCATAAACCAAGCAAGTCCTTTCAACAGTCGTGGGAAGTTACTACCCTTTCATTGACTTTTGTCAACAATAATTACCTGAAAGAAGACCTAAAAATGGAATGTCATTATTGTCTGGTACAGAGTTTAAAAAGTCATGTTCGTTTATAATGTTCATGATTTCAGTGCCTCGTCCTTGGAGAAGTCTCTCAAATCTGTTTATTCTAGGTCTACATGCAGCAGTTCTACCCTCCGCCTGTACTACATAGCTACATAGCAAATCTTGTGTAGTTACATCTGGCAGTCTTTGGTTAGAGACCGCCCCTTACACAGAATTTGCAACATAAGTTATAATTGGTTTTAGTATCACTGTACACATCCAATACATTCGTTTAGATGAATTTCTTACCATAAATCCAACTGCAGGTCTAGAGCATTCGAATCGATTTGTTTATTATTTTCACCACATGTCTTTTAAAACCACATGTCTTTTAAAAGTAAGTTTTTTAACATCCGAAGATATTTATCATCCTTGGTCAGCTTCAGTCTAGTACCATGTTCGCTATAGTATTTATTATGTTAAACATGTATTTAATATGCGTAAAATAATATTTATAATATTTTAATAACTTTTAACAATATTTTAAATAATAAAATATATTTAATAAAACCTACATTTTGAAAAGTGTAAATATAACTTTTTTTTAGTTATAAAATTAGACACTAACCTGTAAACAATTATTGGAACAAGCATACGCGACGTCTTCACCATTTTCGCACAATTTCACCATATCAAAATTGTATTTTTTCACCGAACAATTACAGCAGAGAACGATACGTCTAAACGTAATCAAATAAATCTTCTGGCAATCGTCCGAACAGAATAGGAATTTATTACCCTCAACGTAAACGACATTCGTTGCTTGATCGGGTTCGAAGTGTGTCACACATACGCCACATTTTACCGGCTTCGCTTTATTGACAAATTTAAAGGCAACAAAACAGGGATCGCTACAAAAGCAGAGAACTTTGTCCTTCTGTTTATATTTTATCTCGGCGGATTTTACCTATAATTTTATCAAAATAAAATAGTAAAAAGACTAATGGCGTCTTAGATAAATGAAAACTAATAAACAAGTGTAAAAATATTTTAAGTACACTAAATTTAAAAGAAATATATTAATAAATAATAAACCTTTATTGACATAAACCCAAATTACATTACAAATCATACAAAAATAAAAAGTCAATTATAACTATACAACTAATAACGAATAACTTTAAGATATTTCAAAAATTAGAAAAACCTTTCAAATAGAAATAATTGAAAAACAAACATTAACCAAAACAATCTAGATGAAAACAAAAAAAACCTTCCATCTTCACACCTTCAATATTTTTCCCTTTTCATTCATTTCCCTTTCCTTCCCTCCTCCTTTTCCCTTTTACCTTTCCTTTCTACATTTTCCCTCTTTTCCTCATATATCTATTCACCCTCTCTATCACCTCCTTCATCTCCTCTCTGCTACCCGCCATGCACACT
>WYDF02284157.1:0-10854 GCA_009867245.2 Adranes taylori | reverse complement strand
AGAGGCCGACTATGGGACTTTTTGCCGTAAGTAAATCCCTGAAATACCGCAATAAATATGTTCCATCTGACACAAGTTCCATCTGACAATCACCTTAACAGTTTAAACTTGAGTCTTCAAGGAAGTAACCAAACGGTTGCCGATTTGATTAGAATACTAAATGGGTTTCGGAATAAGCTGAAAGTGTTCTATGCTTTATAAAACAAAAACTAGCAGGACCAGTAGAATTCAAAGATAAGGAAAATATTGAGTTTTCAAGCTGCAGTTCACAAATTCAACAAGCTATTGATGAATTCAATACTAGATTTAAGGAAATTGAAAGTCTCAAAGGCTTTATAATAATCCTCATCGAGGTACCATTGAAGATCAACCGCCTGACCAACTTGACTTGTGTGATCTTCAAGTTCACATGTTCCTAATGACCAAACAAGAAAAGGGACATGATTTTTTCAAATTGCTGTCTAAGGAGATTCCCAAACTTGCGAGATTTTGGCTTGAAAATAACATCAACGCTCGGAAGCACATATATATGTGAATGTGTGTTATCCTCCATGAAATTTATAAAAAAAAACCACAATAGAAGCAACCTTATCGCTTCTTCCTTACTACATCTAATGAGATGTAGTAAGGAAGAGTATCTACAACTGAACTGTTGGTGGCCATTCCTTTGTTGATGGATGCAGCCGATCGACCAGTGTTCACATTAAATAAATTTTTTCATTGTTATTACAATGTTTGTCTTAGTTTGTCAGATTTTTATACCTTACATTGTTTCTTATTGTTACTTAACAAAATTATTATTATATGGTCCGCAACCATATTAAGGATTTTAATTCTGGCCCTTGATGCCCTGCAAGTTAGACACCCCTGCTCTAGAGTAACTAAGTGTAGGATAGCACCGGTAGAATTTCTACGCTTTCTATAAGCATATTGATTATCATCGAATAAATTGTTGATTTTAAAATAATGTACTATCTTTGTGCACATCACCTTTGCTACAATTTGAGAGAAGATTGTCAATAGTGATACGGATCTGTAGTTGCTAAGTTGCCCATTGTCACCCTTTTTGAAAACGGACACTACACTGGCAATCTTTAGACAATCAGGAAAATATATCGTTTATTAGTTTGGACATTGGTTTAAGTTGTTTACGCAATAAATAAATTTGTTAAAAATCGGTGTTAATTTATTTGAAAACTGCTTGCAGATGTTTCTAAGAAATTCAAAACTAATTAAAAAACTTAGGTAAGGGTAGATGCGCATTTCTGGAATTCGGTGGAGCCTTTATAAATGCCCTCTGCTTTTCGCAAATTGCATTGATTTGCGAGATCAAAGCTTAACAATTGCGCTACCACCAAGGTTCTTTAATTAATTTCAAATCTTCTATCTATATTATATGCATATGTAGTATTGTATGCATACGTTATTATACGATCTTTGATTTTTAATGCAGTTTCAAAAGTCACTAACGGAGAAACAATTTATCAGGATGGACACAAATCCAAATGTGTTTTTAGGGCTCATAACCTTAATTAACTCACCCTATCACCTCTTTTATTAAATCATCTCTAATATTAGTTATTTGCACTATCCCATAGGTTGAATGAATGTAGATATCGTTTGTAGCTTCTTAAACTGCATTAAAAATCAAAGATCGTATAATAACGTAGGCATACAATACTACATATACATATAATATAGATTTCAAATTGATTAAACAACCTAGATGGTAGCCTTGTTAAGCTTTTGTCTCGTGTATCAATGCAATGATGCAATGTATGAAAAGCAGATGGTATTGATAAAGGCTCCATCGAATGTCAGAAATGCGCATCTACCATTACCTAGGGTTTTCAATAAATTTTGAATTTCTTAAAAACATCTGTACTAATAATATCCACATTCATTTCAACCTATGGAATAGTGCAAATAACTAATACTAGAGATGATTTAATAAAAATAAGCCCTAAAAAACAAATAATCCAAACAAATACCTAATTGTTTTGATTTGTGTCCATCCTGATAAATTGTCTCAACATTAGTGGCTTCTTAAGCTGCAATAATATAGATTTCAAATTGATTAAACAGCCTATGTGGTAGCGCAATTGTTAAGTATTGGTTTCGCAAACCAGTGGAATGATGCAATGTCAGAGTGTATTGATAAAGGCTCCACCGAATGCCAGAAATGCGTATCTACCATTACCTAGGTATATAATCAATTTTGAATTTCTTAAAAATTTCTGTTAGCAGTTTTCGAACAAATTAACACACCAATTTTGATTTACTTCTGTTACGATTTTTATTGAGAATGTCCCATAATTTTTTACTATTATCGATTCTCTTATGACTTTCTCAAACGATTTAAGTATGGAGTAAAATAAAATGTAGTAATTTAATTAAATTAGTCCAAGTACTGTAAATGATATTTTTAAGAGCTGATAGTTGTTTATAAATATATTCGAAAGTGCAAGGGGGTTTAACAGTAACATTGGTTAATTTTTATTTACTGTGCAAATATTAGGTATTCCTTAAAGTTCGATTTTATACCTTATATTCTGCCAGATATGTTAAAAGTTACTAAACAATCACTATCTTATAATCAAATAAATTTTTATATGAATTTCCATCTAACATTATAAATTTCCTTGAAAAACATACTTTTCTTAGATAGGTTAATTTTACTGAGACAGAGGTACAAAATAAAATAAGTATTAATATCGTAACAGTTGGCGCTATTGAATTTTCTACCTTTCTAATTTATTAGATTTTGAAATACTTTCTTAAAAAGTAAAATATTAATAAACGACAAATTCATTTAATTGTGATGAACTAAATAAAGCTTTGTATAAATAAATATTTACTTACTTTCGAAGATATAAATTAATATGGCTTGCTTAGTAATCTAGCTACTGTATTATTCTACGAAACAATATAAACGAAACAAATATAGATCAGAATTTAAATACACATAAAAATCTAAGTTTTGTTTTACATTCCATAAATATTTTGAATACATTAATACATTTCTTCTTAATCTTATATTAGTTATTATCATTTATAATCGGTGTGTAACTTTTATTACTTAAAATTATTAACAATACTGACTTAACTCAAAACATAATTATAAAATATTAATTATCTCATAAATAAGAATAGTTTGATAGTAACAGTAAAATAAAAGATATATGGCTCTCAAAGATATATTATTTGGAAATGAAACTATGTTTTTAACAGTCTCTATAACTTGACCAGTAAAATATCTTTCGATGGAGAAATTCAAAATAAAACATATTGTGCAGTTTACAAGAAAATATGCTACACAGTTTGCAATAGAAAGCACAGCCTGAGAAGCCTGTACATACGTCAATACTTCATTTTAGAAGTAATAACTGTTACGAAACATGCTTTTGAAATTGAATAACAAATGTATACATAGTGCAAAAAGTTAACATGTCAAAGTTTTCAGCCGTTTATAGTAAATTTTAAATTTTTGGCAAAATAAAAATCATACATACGCATGCCAATTTCGTTAAAATCGATTGAGTAAATACTCAACTTATTCAATTATAAAATCAAAAAGATAAAAAGTATACCACTAAACAACTTTATTACTGAAATGTAGTCATCTTTCATTTTTACCATAATCACCAAACTACTCAAATTAATTATCGAAGCAAATAATAAACAATATATTTAAGACAACGTTATTTTTTAAAAATAACAATACTTTGAAAGAATCATTTCAAATTAATATTATTATCGACATATAACATCTCACACTCTGAAAGCAAGTTTTTACTATATTTACTATACATATAATATTTTATATTATATCAATGCTAAGATTAAACAGAAAAATTTTCTTATGAAAAAATCAAAATCTGTCACTAATGGTGTACCGCGTTTTTACATTGTTATTGTTTAAACTGAAACAGAGTTTTTACAATTTTATTATTGTCTTTATTTGAAGCCTCTGCTTGGATAATATCCAAAATGATAGAATTTTTCTGTACAATCTTAACTTAGTACAATTTTATATATATATATCTAAGAGCATATATTGTTAGCATAAAATATATAAAATCACAGTACATTGCACGATTACAACAGAACTGTTTCTCTCTGCTGTAATTAAAATGTTAAACTTTTTTTGCTAAAAACTATTCCTTAGAAAAAGTGGTTAGTGATTTTAATTTGTTAAATGTACCACCATTTACGACGCTTATTGAATATCTGTCACTAATTATAAAAAAAATTACATTGATGAAATCTTATAAGTTTTAATTAATATTTACTTCGTATTGGAGTGGTCAAACATAAACAAATCACAGCAATGGGCTGGTGTTCTGAATTAATGCTATTCTATTGGGTCATGACTGAGAAATTGCACAAAATATTAATAGGGCAAAGTTTACATAAAACCCTGTATACATGTTAAATTGTGGCAACCATACAACAGAGTTTAGTGGAATTCTTGCCTTAAAACTTCTGAGATATATTTAAAAAAAAAATTAGATTTGAAACGTGTCGGTCTGATATAGGTCCCCGATGTATTCAATTGAATTCAATGTAAATGAAATATCAATTAAATACGTAAATCTTCTTTAAACAACTTATTAGGCCTATCAATAAAGAGCTATCAATAGCCTTAACTAGTACACTGGATCCATTTGTTCCCGCTTTCAAAGTTATTAAACATCCAAACAAGCCTTGCTTTAATCTCAACATTCTGTAAATCATACAATTGAAAAGACATATGTAGGGTCGATACAAAGCTGTTAGAGCAAACGAAGCCTATAAAGATTACAGAACCATCTCCAACAAGGTTACATCTCAAATCAAATTGACAAAGTGTAAGTACGATGAATCAATTCTAGAGACCGAGAACTAATTCTTTAACTACAGCTCAAACACATTCAGTTCTAAAATTAGACAAATCACCCTGGCTAAAGACAACTCAGATGAACCAATTACGAATTCCCTATTAATCTCGAACCAGTTCCAGAGTGTTTTTACACAAGAAACCTACGGCCCATTTCCACAAATTCAAATTCAACGATAAATAAATAGTATAGAAACAATTACCACCACTCCCAACGAGTATTAAATGCTATCAATTCCGTAAACAATAGCTCCAGCCCTGGACCTGACAATATACCAGCTATTTTCATAAAAAATTGTGCGGAACTACTAAGTTCTCCTCTTTCTGCAGTTATGAACCATTCTCTGACAATGGGTGAAGTCCTGGATGAATGGAAGAAAGCTACTATCAGTTCGATTTAGAAAAAGGGAGACAAAACTAAAGCGGTGAACTAGATATCAATCAGCTTGCCATCGGTATTCTGCAAATACATGGAGAAAATGATAGCTGGTGACTTAAAAAAGTTTTCACTTACAAATGGAACAATTGACAAAGCACAGCACGGATTTCTGCCTGGACTATCCGTAACTAGCAACATGCTACTAATGTTAAATGAACTGACAAGCAAATTTGACAAGAATCGCTCAAATGATGTTATATATCTAGACTTTGAACAGACTTTCGACATAGCTCAACACAAAGACTATTATACGAACTAGATGCTATGGGACTCAGAGGCAATTTGCTCCGTTGGATAAGAAGTATTCTGACGAGTCGCACCTATTGTGTCCGTCCGAATTGACAGTAATTATTCCAGTGAACAAGTCATACTCAGCGGAGTGTCTCAAGGATCGATATTTGGACTTCTCTTATTTTTGTACTATATAAGTGACTTGTCAAAATCGATAGAAGACAGAATCAGTCACTTTTCTGATGACACGAAACATCCAAGTGATATAAAGGACAACACAGCAGCAAACGTGGACAAACTTTATAATTGGATTCAAACTTGGCTGCTACCGTTAAACTTAGATAAATGCACAGTTTTACATATATGTGCGACAAACCCTAAAAATCATTACACTCTTTCCGGAAATGCATTGAAAAAGTAACCTCTCAGAGAGATCTTGGAATAATTGTTTCCCGCGATTTAAAGTCGCAATAACATATAAACGGCATAATTAAAAAGGTTAACACATTGGTCTATTTAACAAGAAAAGCCTTTCCACATCTAACATGTCAGATGTTCTTGATCATATACAAGTCATACAGTAGAAGCGACCTAATTGAAACCTACAAGATCATTAATTACCACTTCTGCTATAACTTAGAGGATCTCTTTTCAAAAAACAAAAACTCTCAGCTGCGAGGTCACAGACTGAAATTAAAAATAGAACAATGCAGTAACAATCCACGGAAACACTTCGTCAGCAACAGAGTCGTTCTTCTCTGAAACTCACTCCCACCAAATGTCATCGAGGCGAACTATAAAAACAAACTAGATTTACAAAAGTGTTAAAAGAAACGAGTTGTCTACGTTGCAATGATGTCAGTAATAGTAATAATAATAATAACTTATTGCTAGTTATTCGTTAGTGATAATGATAACTGCCATGACCAATGCCATCGTTAAACATTTAGAATTGCATTTAACAACTTAAAATTCTAACAAACGTGATGATATATTAATTAAATTCTTGTGTGAAGTGATACTTGGAGATGACTGATTTCAGGTTTACTTTTACAATAATTGTTTCCAAATCAGTCTTTTCTTTGTATTGGCTCCACTCGCAAATTAGTGGAATTATTTTATTTATTATTAAAAAAAAAAGTATTATCACATTTAAACAAACATATTAAAAGTACGGACGTTAAAAAGAAATCTTAAAATTTAAGAGATTATTAAATCGTCGAACCAGTCTCCAGTTTATAAATTCCAACAATTGCAAAATTAAATCTTAATTACATTTCGATTTTTTTAATTACAAAGGTAATATTTCGATATGTTGACCTTTACATTTTGCTGTAGAAAATTAATATAAATCTATATGAGTATAAATATCTCCCGAAAAATCATCCATTGATATATTTTTTTATATATTTAAGTGTCTATTATAAAAATAAAAATTATGAAACACTACATTCCTAAGCTTGAGTATTTTTGAAAGCGCTATTTTTACGATCTGTTAGTCTAAATATAACATAATTCGTTATTTTCTATTTTATTACTGATACTTGCTTAAAAATTTAAAATAATGATTTGAGCAAAATGATATAACAATTTTGATTGTGAAAATGTAAGTTTTATAAGTATATATATATATATATATATATATATATATATACATTATGTAAATTTATATTGTTTATATATATATACAAATATGAGTTACACATTTTTATATTTAAAATTTTCTTTTTCGAATTGTTTCTACTTGTGTCATTTGAAACTAAGTATGAGATCCACAGTAAATTAAACTCAGTCAAAAAAATTAAAAAAGCTAAGCTAAAATTTGTGTCATAAAAGTAAGAACAAAAAGAAATATAGAAAGTGAGTCCAGATTAAAAAAAAACAATACTTATATTAATCATTTCTGTGAAAGTTCTGAATACAATGTTTTTCTTACTCAAACAAAGCGCAATTTTGCATACTAGACTCTCAGTTTGTTCTGATATCATTACTTTTTGTGTTGCAAAGAGCACACCTTCTTCATGTAGTTCGTAGGGGCTGGTGTGTACTTTCTGTTAATCTGACTGCATCAGTAATGTGGGGCTGAATCCTGTAATGGCTACTGGCAGTTCCATTGTAATTTATAACGACGTCTTATGTTGAAGTAATAAGACCATCGGCGACCTGTCTGCGAAAATCTTTCATCTTTATATTATACGCGTTTAAGAATTTGTTCAAAATAATTGAATTTACTACAGCTGCATCAATAAAAAAGAAGAAAGTACGATGCCATAATTTGTGACTTTTCCTGTCTATAGCATAACAAGTTCTTGTTTGATCAAACTTACCTACAAAATTGATATTTTTGTTATAATCAAGAAGCATTACAGGACATGGTACGCGAACTGAAGTTCCATCTTTTTCCTTTCTGTTCACTTTAGCAGTTAGTAAGGGATCGTGGTAATTCTATAGTAAATGCATAGATCTTTTGTCGTGCCATGTTGCAGTTGCCAATACGGTATTGCTAGTATACCATTCATATTCACCACGTTTAAAAGTTTTGTTCTGTTTGAACGTTGGTAAAAACTGACTTTTTTAAGTTTTATAGCGAATTGCGCTAGAAGCTAGCTGAAGTCATATGAGTCATCAAACTCTGCATCTGAATCATTATCATCCTGTAAATCAGTATACTGTAACTCACTGTTTGTATCATTTAAATTGGGTTCGTTATCCTCATCTGCTGAGCTATCATTATCAGCACCAATATCTGAAGGTATATACGCAACATCTTGAATAATATTGTTTATTTCATCAAGTAATTCTTCTACTGTGATATTCACAAGATCAAAAACACAGAAATTTTTATGTCAATATATTTAAAAAAAAATTTTGATGATCTGAATTAAGATATTATTACCTTCTCTAGAAATAATAACAATGCCCTCGCAAATTGCAACAAAAATATTAGCGCAGAAATAATATTTTTAGCAAATTAAAATTCTTATGTATCACTTTAGCGTGCAACATAACCTAAAACGCACTACAAAACAAAATAAACGCACAGTGTAATATTTGAAGTAGCACGTGGCGTTCCTAGTCGTTAGCAAAGCATTTAAATATGCGGTATGTTCTTTAAACCGAAGGCGAACATTCACAAAAAATTAAATTTAAGTGGTGTATATTTTACACCACCATACTTTACATGTATAAAACAGGTCGTTTAAATCACAAACCAACGTACTTGACAGAGTTAAGAAGATAGCATTAAATTAAGCCAGCCTGTTCCCTTGGGTGATAAAGGTCTAGTTTTGCATTTAATCTGTTTGTGACGATTCGGGATAATAACTTATACACATGAGACTTCCCAGTAGAGAAATAAGACGGTAGTTTGCAAGATTTACGATGTCTCCTTTTTTATGTATTAACGTGATGGTTGTGTTTCTCCATGTCAGTGGTAATTTACCCTGGATAAGGCATTCATTAAATAGTACTTCCAGACTTTGGAGTAGCTTATCGCCCCCTAATTTGATAGCTTCGATGACCACTCCATTATCTCCAAGGAATTTATTGTTTTTCATTTCCGAAATCGACTTTGGAATCGTGAATTTTGGAATTTCCTCGAGCCTTGATTCATAATCTTGGGAATCGGATCGGGGATGATTTCCTCCTTCTCTACAGTATATAATTCTTTATAAAATTCCTCTATTATTTTCATGATTTCTTTTTTACAACTTGTTGCCTTCTTTGTTTGGCATTTTGCAAATCTCTTTCTTGCCTTTGGACAATCTCTGTCTGACTACTCTTAAGCTTCTGATCTCTTCACTTGTTTTAGCAATCACTTCGGTGTTGAATGTTTGGATTTCGTTAGGGATGACTTTAGTTATATTTTTGTTGAGTTGTTTCAGTTTTGGTAAGTCTCAGTGTCTCTGGTAAGTTGTATTTACTCTGCAATTCTCTTCTCTTTTTCAACATGTTTTTAGTTCTATCGTTCAGTTTTCTATCTTTCTAGTTTATCTTGGCGCAGTTGATTTGTTCTGCTTGCTTTATGGCATCCACTATACTTCTATTCAACGCATTTATGTCCTCATTTGCCAACTTTTGTTATTGTTTGTTTATTTAGATGTTTATCGATGCCATTTTGAAAGGCTTCTACGTTGTTGGGAGCGGTCCATTTCTTATTGTTCGTCTTCCTCATCATCCTATGGTCACTGCCTATGGAGAAGTTGTTTAAAGCTGTTCTGGATCATGGATTATTTCTTTTGTGTTGGGAGATAATAAAATCTATTTCGTTTTTTGTGTTCCCATCGTGGCTAATCTATGTCCATTTTTATTGCGGCTTTTTATCAAAGAAAGGGTTCATAGAGTAAAGGCTCTTGTGGGAAATTGAGTAGTCTACCACCCATTTCATTTCTCTCCCGATATCCGTATTTGCCCATGGAATTTTCCGACTCGTCTTGTCTTCTTCCTAGTTTGGCATTAAAATCGCCTATTAGTAAGGTGTAATGAGCAGGGTATGCCCTAAGAACTTCATTCAGGTTGTCGTAGAAAACCATTATAGTAAATACTTTTTATCGCTGTTATACAAATTACTACTTTGAGGAAATATAAAATCCAGTGTAAGCAAAAAATCTTGTAATACTTCATGTAAAATAAATGAGGTATCCATTTTAATTGCGGTTTAATATTTATTAGCAGATACTAAGTATTTAGCATTTAACACAGGTGCCAAAACACTGTAGAAAATCCAAAACACCAAAACACTGTAGAACTTTAACCACCATATAAATTTAACTATTTACAATCAGAAATTTTTTTTTTTCTCAAAAATATTTTATGGAAAAACTATTTTACAACTTTAAAGCGTTATTTGATATGAATATAAACGCTCTTAACATTATTTTTGTTATCTGTATTAGTATTTAATGAGTATCGAAGTTTTGATTTCAATATAATTTAATAATTGTTCTACCTATAAAAAATTGTACTAAACTAATTGCTTGTAGTTTCATGTAACATAAAATTTATTCTAAATAACTCATGCGCAAACCTTATCTACTAAATGAACCGTAGGATTATAATAATCTATATTTTTTCTGACATATTAATATGCATAAAAATATTTAATATCTAGTCTACAGACTATAGAGTCTACAGACATTAGACTATATATTAAATTTTGAAATAATTTCATACTAAAATAATTTGTAAGTGTATGAAACTTCATTTTCAGTTTTCGTTTAGATATTTGCAAGGCATGTCTATTTACTTGTAATAATAATTAAATTTATAGACTTAAAGTTAGATAATATTATATAATTTTGCAAAT
>WYDF02284146.1:0-16846 GCA_009867245.2 Adranes taylori | reverse complement strand
GGCGTGCAAATCACCTATTTGAAAAAATAAATAACTGGCGTTAATTAACATATTTTAATGTGTACTTATATATACCCCTATATATATATATATATATATATATATATATCATTGTCGCATACAATACGCATACAATTTCACTAGCGTAGTCGGCAACTAAAGACCTTGAACATTGTTGTCTTGGTTGTTAAGTAAATATTGCAATATTCAATAGCACCAAGTGCAGGAAACGCTAGGCCCACACAAGTTTCATACAACTTGTCTCACTATGGGTTAGGGCTCTCCCAGTCGGAATGGCAATTTTCATCGGTACACTGATAAAGAATTCAGTAAGTACACAGCAAAATAAAGGCTTATGTATCTAGAGCTGTCTCAATGATAGCATTCACCGACCAACCCTCGATTCTTAAGTGCCAATGCTGAATGTTTTAATCATTATGCATCTCGGGGTGACTATTCTTACCGGACACGCAGTATTTTTTATTACAATTTTTCACAAAAATCTTCGTCACAAAATTATAAATACAAATAGTATTACTTTACTTTAAACGCTGATTTTCATTGTTTGGATAAAATAATATGTACGAATAGTACACAATGACTAAAAGATTAAACTTAATAACAATAATGAGATCTAGTTAAGCCATTTTCTTTTAAATTATACCCATACTTCGACCAAATTATGTAGCAATAATCAAATGTACTAATTTATTATTGTAACCTTTGTGATAAGGAAAAAAAGGAAAAATGTTCGTTTAAAAATGTATGCAAATCGATGTAAAATAGCAGGAAATTAATATTCAAGGTTTGTAAATATTTGGTGGTGACTCCGATATGAAAGCTTATAATGTACTCTTTGACGTATTTTGTGAAATAAATACTTTTTAACACCCATGCAAACAGAATTTTACTGTCTTGCTTCAAAATCGATTACCTAAGAACTTTATTATCAGGATATTGTTTTTAGTTATTAATCTAATTAAGCACAAATAACACTGCTCTAATGTTGAACCTTTGTCTATTAATTGCGTAAATATTACACTTACAACGCAAATTAAGATTTCAAATAGATAAATCAATACCAGCCATTTTGGTTTAGGTGTCATTCAATATGCAGCTACGTAAAAATAAAAAAAAACAAGCTCTGAAAATACATACTGTATTCAATTTTTGGTACTTACAAGAGCTCACAACATCCAATCCAATTTAGGTAGAAATATTAATATAAAAAATCACTGAATAGAAATTCACAATAGATATATTAATTTTTTAATTCACTCCACACTGCGCAAACACGAACGAACCGTTTAAACTCCTTTGACAGAACGAATGAAACTGACGTGACCCTAGCCATATAAATACGAAATGTCTTTTACTTAACGAATCGTTTAAATGACGGTCTCTACCTTAGGTGGCGCTTCTTGTTAAAACATTGGACCTGGTATTTTGGAACATGTACAATGGAACTACGTAATTAATGCGTGAAATGAAAGCCATAGGCGAAGGAACAATAATATCTGCAAAACAAGCAAGGTATGATGTTTATACCTGAGTAGCACCGCTTCAGTGTGGGATTTTTACCGCACTACAACTCCACTCCATTGTGACCTTGCGCGTACTCTATGGTATAGTTTTAAGCTCCATTATAATTATAACTGTAAAATGTAAATTTATGCCTTGCCCAAACTACAACTAGAGGAACGTCATTTATAACTATGTTTACAACGCAAATTTTGCCCTTGCGCAAACTGTATATTATAGTTACAATAAAGAGTTATATAATTTGGTATTTGTATAAAATTATAATTCAGTGCCACTTTAAAAATAGTATAAGGGCTGCAGTTTACTCTCTCCTCTTTTCGTACATGAACCCGTTTAGTAAATTTATATATTCTGAATCTTTGTATTTAAGCATTGCTTTGCGCTACTAGAAAATAAAAAGTCATGGGCGCCTATAGGGGGTACTTGTGCCTCTCCCTCCTAGTCGCTCTTCTTACGATCTACAATCCGCTTTTGTTTCGATTACTATTTACTTTAAATTACACTACTGTACATATAGATATAGTCTATAGACGTTCAAATGTGTAGCCTCTCCCTAAAATTTACCATATTTGTTCATAATGATGCGTTTCTAAAAAATAGATTTTTTTACATCTTAAGCGTATCAAATTCTGTTATTAAATTTAAGACTAGTGTTCGTAAAACATTACTGTTGTTTTCGTAAAGTACTTGTTTGAACAAAACTTTACTGTCATCCTCATTCAAAAGCAATTAAAATTATTTACTACATACCGTATATTTATTAAGTATGCCTATACATTAATTTAACCTATCTACAATAAGTACTAAAATTATGAACTATGTGCAGTAGAATTAGTTGTTTTTACTGCATCGTCAGTGTTATTTGGTAATTCGTTTAATGTACATTGAATTCTATTTATTGGTTCATCGTTACTTCCTGTCTCGTTAGGTATTTTAGAGACTTGATTACTTACAGGAGAATGTTTCTGACTTACTAAAATTTCATCTAGATCCTGGCAATCATCGCTTTCAATTTCACTTTCCTCAGATTCCTTATTTGTGACAATTGTCGTTTTTTTCTTATATTTTTGCTTCTTTTTTAAACGCTTAGCCCTTCTCTTCTCAGTAGCTTCTTCAGCTTTTCTTTTATTTTCTTCTAACTTGTCATGGTATTCTTTTTCTAAATTGTCCCATCTTGCTTTTTCGTTCATATAATGTTGTCTAGCATATTCCTTTCTTCGTAAATGCCTATATACATGGAATTCTCCAGATCCAGCTCCTGCGCTAGAGCCCATAACATTTCTTACAAAATCAGGAACACCAAGCATTCCACGTTCCTTTGGTTTTTCTGGAATTAAAACTGGTTTATCCTAAAATAAGAATTGTAAACACAAAATAAACAAATAACGTATCGAGTAGCCTAACTGGATGTTTCATTAATTTATCTAATTTAAGACGTTGTAAATCAACAGGTTTTCTAACAATCACTGTTTTAAATTTATCGTCTTTATCGTTTGTGTTTGCCATTTTCAATTCTGTTAACAACATAACTCTCAGCTGTTCGTGGGTGACAGCATGACCGTTCGTAAGTGACAGCCTGATGGGTTCTTCTTCTTCTTCAACAACAAGTTTTGGTTTTGGATTTTTACCCTTCAACCATTATTATTCATCCAATATGACATAATCTGGTGAGTGTTTTTGTTGATTTATCTTGGTTTTGACAACCATTATTATTCACGATGCCTGAATTTCATCATCGGTAGAAAAGCAATTGAAAGGATTTTCTTCCGCGTCCGTCTTTTACAATAAGTCTTCAATTAGTTCTTATAATATCTTTATTGTATTATTTATATTTGTTCCTCAAAAATTTAGATTAATTTTAAATTTACTTTGACATTTTCAAACTAGTGACAACAACTAGGATGCACTTTAGCGAAGTCACAAACGCAAGGCATAACCGGTGTTGCCATGTTTACAAAAGTTCTGAAGGGCGATTCGGGAAAAGCAACATGTCTTTTTCTTAAAATATCTATTGATTTATACTTAAATTATTTGAAAAGACAAGTTTTGTTTTCAACGATAACTTTGAGCAGAAGATTTGAAGATAAAGAAATAGTAAATCAAACGAAAAAACTAACCACCAACGAAACTCGGTTTGAACCCAAACTTGACGTAAGCCAATCGCAACCACTCATCCAACAAACTCCTAACAACATTCGTCGTTTTGTGTGTTCTTAAATGCTGTTGTGTAAGCTACATAACATGTAAAAACAACTTTTAATTAAATAATCATTAATTTGTGCATGTCTAGTGTTTTTATCTGCTTCCCCAATGGTCTGAATACTTATAATCTGGATGTATAGCATGAACTCGTATAGCGTCTCACTCAACTGAAACGTTTATGAATGATTTCGTACGCCACGTTCGTATTCAGCAGCATTTCATAGACGAGTAAAACGTACATACGTTGCTTAAACGAGCCATTTAAGACGAAAATGAGTGGTTTCTTTAATTGCGAAAAGTCAAGAATAGAGGCGCTGCTCTGCACCCAATTGTAAAATCTGAACATAATAAACAAATAAATATAATTTTTGTTGCGGCGAAAGTGATGGGCAAAGGTACCCATTTAGTATAAATGAAAATGAGATATGTACGGATTTGTTACATAAATATGTTCAGCAATCATTACGTTACGTACGTAATGTAGTTTAGGTTTAGGCTATGACAGTGAGAAATCTGAACACACGCTTTGCGCTGTAAGCTCGTTACAACAATTAAATTTATTTATCTTTAATGTAATGAGGGTGGGGCGCTGCGTTTTGCACACATATAGTACTTTGTATTGTGTATCTAATGGAATTAGTCTCATTCCTCTACCTTCAACAGAACGCCACGTTATAAATTTAAAAAACTTTTAAATATATACCGCAGTAGATCCAAATAACAGGACATTCAAATAAACTCTGTTGTCTAAACAACATTCAGCTTTTTCGTTTTTATTTGAAACACTATTTTTAGAATCACAATTTAAGATATATACAAGCTTTTCTTTATTACACAAATTTTGAAATCCATTTTGTCGAAAGTGGGACAAACAATTGTTTTCTAATTTCTTCGCCGAAATACCATTTATTTCTAAAGCGACTTAGCGAGTTTAAAAACGGACACATAAACTTAGGCGTAATTTGACCTAAAAAAAATTGCACAACCTTAATATCTCGGTCCCTATTAATGTTGGAAAAATAAATCCTGGGAAACATATATAAAACTAAGAAACTATATAAAACTAAGAGGCGTCCGTTTACTTCTCGTTAAAATATTACCAAGCATGAAAAGTCCAAATTTAATAGTTGCAGAGATATAGCCTCTAATATCTAACAAATTCTCCATTGGTCACCATAGTAACTATAAATAAACATATCAACATACGTAGTATTCAAACAACAGGAGGTACGAGAAAATGTGTAGGAACAAATACTTTTCATTTTATGAGACGGTATTTGTGCAAATTATATGTTTCTTTAATGGCATGTCCAAATTAAAATTTAGGAGGGATTTAATTTAATCACACATATTCTACACCCGAAAACCCCTACATATTTGCTTTGTCAATATAATTTAAATTTTAAATAAATTGTGGTGTGAACTTGATTAACCCTTTCCCTTTAAACCGGCACTGATGAGTGTTTTAAAAGCGGAATGTTAATAAATGTTTGAATACAGGTAATGTTTACTATTTTAATGGGATCGAGCGTAAAGCTCATTAAATATAGCAAAATATGAAATCCAAAGGCATGCAAAATATGCCGTTTTCGCATTGTTAAAGTTAAGCATCACTGAGCTAATCGAATATTACCCTAAACAATTATTAAGCTACTTAAATTTAATAGATAAATTATAAACTAATATGCTCAAACTAAATTGATCAAACTTTGCTTTATACAGTAAGTATGTAATAAAAGGTTTGACTTGCAGTATATGCAAGATGGAATGCGATCCCGTTCACGAATTTTATTGTATGGGTCCCAATTTCTTATGCATCTTGAGTGACTACTTTGTGAAGCAAATAATTATGAAAAATTAAATATAAATTATGTTTACATGTACGTAATTCATTTTCGTTTAAGAATTTAAATATTACACTACTTTCCTTCATTATGTTGCTTACAACACTCTTATTTATATACCTTAGTAAAAACGAATACAAAATTGTACAGTTCTCAATCAACTGATACCTGTCATCATGATTAGAAGTGAAGAAGAAGTTCAAGAGGTATTTCATTCGTGGACATGAATGACGTTTCGAAGGGACTGCAAGATGAACAGAACCGCTCGAACGAGAAAAATGACAGTTGGTAAATGTTGTTCAGCTATAATCATCCGCTCGAAATTGGCTATAGTCTATAAGTTGAATAGCAACAACTTCACCCTAAGCGTTTGCGCCGGAATGCAGTACATTGTTATAATTAGATCGCCCCCAATCCATAAGATTGATATGAACAAGAAGAAGCAGAAGTTTGTTTTAAAGTGGACTGATCGACATATTTAAAAAATAACGTTATCAGGAAATATAAATTTCTTATTTATTTAATTGGATACAATCTTTAAGCACCACAATAATTCATAAACTGTACTCAATTTATAGTTGTCAATATATCCATTTGAGGAGCGTGTATCTCAATATTTACTAATTCAGTTGATTAAGGTAAGTGTATTTTGATTCGGATATGATTTTTAATTAACTGTATAAAATTCAACAGGTATAATACTAATAATGAGTAAAAAAAGTGGCTTAAGATACTTGGTCAAATTACTCAAAGCTGAGTTTCCCAAGTTCCAAGCATTGACTGAGAAAGACTTAATGCCGAAGAATCTAACTGCTACACTTACTAGAGATATTTTCTTAACAATGATCATGTTTTTTATCGAAAATGAATATATACGTACTAAAGATGGTGAGAGTGGGCATAATGTAGTTCTTTTACGGCATATAAATTACCTCCTTGAACTAATTGCTGATACTAGAAAAACTGATGAGACTAGACACATTACATTAAACGAAATACTAATTCCAAACAGTGAAACAATAAAAGCTATGATCTTAATTTCTAACTTGATAATAACTCATAAAAAAAATGAACAAGGATTTCGAAGCGTTCGGCATAAAGTTCACGAACAAATCAATCATTACAGAGAACTTTGTAATGAGAACTATAAGTTAATTCAAGATAAAGAAGCTTTTGAAAAGGTATTACGATCTGTTCAGCAAGATATTGATAAACTTGATAAAAAGCAAGATTTAAATATTTTAAGGGAACAAAAGGCGTCATTAGAAAAAAACCTGAAAGATAAAGAAGATAATTGTCAAAGAACAGAAAAATTGAAAGAAGTTGTTAAAAACCTAGGATGTATAGCTGATCAAAAGAAGGTTGCATTCACTAATGAATATTATTCAGAAATGGAAAATATTCCTAGTAAAAATAAAGAACTACAAAAGGTTCTTAATTTATTTTACCTTCAAATCGAGGTGATAAACGAAAAGGCACAAAAGTATAAGGAAACATTTGATAAATTAAAAGACATCACAACGATGATGAACAATTTAAAATTGTCAGCCGAGAAAAAACACAAAGAAAAAACGAAATTGGCTGTTGAACTAAAATCACTCACCAGCGAACTTGATGAGCAAAAAGGCAAATGTTTGAAAGAAATTGAAGAAATGAATAAAATAATTGAAAATTTACGAGTTTTCTTAAAAAATATACAAATTTTAGGCAAAACAATTTTGGATTTCAGTTTGGCGCAGCTTTCAGATAAATTGGCAGTTATTATTAAACATTGCAGTAGCATTAAAAAAATGACAAATGAAAAGATTTTCGAAGGTACTCAAGTGTATCAAAAAATTTTGGAGGATTTGACGGATGTTAAGGATTATTTTCCTGGATTCGATCTTGGTAGAAGCGTGTATGATGCTGATTCAAAAGATTTAGAATGACTATTAAAGTAAATCTAACATGTCTTAACTTTGTAGCATAATTTAATCATCTTTTAATTTTTTTTATTTCACATTATACCTGTACATAAATGTAACTATATGTTTGTTTATGCTAATATTGTAATAACGTTTTATCTAATATTTCTATCTACTCTCTACATATGAAAATTAGAGAGATTTTTAAAAATTTTAGACCACTTAGTTTTTTCCTCTCTCCGAGATCCTATTGCTTCAATATCTGCTCCAGTTCTATTATCAATTTAGTATGCACATTGTTATTTCTATTTCTTTGTCGTCCGCCAAAATTAACATTAGTAATGTCACCCCCCAAATCTAATGCATTTTTTTAAATATATTTTCAAGTCATTTAAAGTTTGTATACAAAAGTTGACCATATCTAAAGTTTAGCCCTCCAAATTCCCAATTTTAACAATTATACATTTATTCTTGTTTTAGAAAAATATTGGATTATAAGTGAAAATATTTTTTATCTTTGTGATTAATAGAATCAGTACTAAAATTATAAAATGAGCAACTTTGAAGTTATTAAGAATGAGATGCAGTGAAGGAGGCGCGAGAACTTTATTAATGAATCAAGTTGTTTTTGTTCTGGCCGAAGAATATTGTATAGCAATTTTAGAATTATGAAACACCTTTGGAATTAATTTATTAAGACAGTCTGGAGAAGCAAAATATTGATGTTTTTAATTACATGGTATGCGCAACACAATTCCGTTGCGGTTGACCGTTCTTTTTCTGGGCTATTTTGTTTTATAAAATATTCTGTAACCGTTTTTGACTTGATTTATGATTTAAATAACATGGTGATGACATGATATTCATTGTGATAGCTCTTTAACTTGAATAAGGGCCCTCCGGGACCGAAATCTGCATAGTTTTCACAATAATTGTATTATAATAGTAGAACACTGTATTTAGCTGCAAAAATGAATTTATCAAGCTTTTGAATACTTAGGCATTCTAAAGAGAATAAAGAATTTGGTGGAGTTGGAACACTTCGTTATTGATTGCACTAATGCTTCAACATTGCAACGGTTGAAGACATATGACCCACGATTTAGAAGAGTGCATAAAGGATATGGTCAAATTTGGAACTAAGAGAGGTCGAACAACTGTGTGATTGAAAATGCACAACAAACAATTCTGGTCACCACGTGTTTATGGAGAATTATGGATTGTGAAGGAGATCACACCACATGATACATCATTAGAAACCCCATTTTCCAACTGTTGGAGAAAAAATAATATTAAAAATGCAGAAGTATTGACGTTGAAATGATTTGGAGTAGACATGATTAGTGCAATCAAAGAAGTGATCCAACTCCAAAAATCCTTTATTTCAACAGCAATACAATTATTACGAAACCTATCCGGATTTCCATCTTCCCGGAGAGCTCTTATTCTAAATAAAGAGTATACCGATGTATGACGAAAATAGAAAATATCATTTGAAATCGTATATTCTGACAATAAATATTTCATTGTTCGGACTGCGGCTTTAAAATTGCAAGAAACGTGTTTTATGCCCATAGTTGTACATTCTGGCGATCAGTGTCGGATAGACACTATACGTGCTTACAGTGGCTTTGTTTTAGGGGCCACAAATTTCTAAGACCTATGTATAATTTATCATATTTAGGTATGACATAATATTGTAATAACATTAATCAGTTTATAATTTGGATGAGTTAGTCATTTTCTAAGAACCTATTGACGATGTCAACAATCAATAGCTTAAAAAAGCGGACAAGGGCATTTACTTATTTCAACCATAAGTTATAGGCATCTTCAGCAACCTTTTTTAGTAGCGCATCAACAGTACAACGACTTAATGCGTACACCACTTCCGGATATTTTTAAGCTATTTAAATTCGTTGCAACTAGAGTGATTAAACGGTAAAATCTTTTATAACGATTTTAAAATTTTATTTAGAGTCCTTTGTATTTTGCCCCTTGCTGTTGTTCCTCATTGTCACCATGTGTTTATACCGATGAGATGACTGATAATGTGGGCAGTTTTTATTTATGTTTGAAGATTTTTTAGTTCCATACTTTATAATACTCCACTTAATACCGAAAGCTTAGTTACAATCATTTGCACATGACCTTCGCAGTTTACTATTTCATTTATTTTTATTCCCAAGTATTTAGTGGTATTATTTTCCTGATTTGTACGTTATATGAATGTCGCTCAAGGTCTATTGCTTTTTTATTTTTAAATATAATAAGGTACTCTGTTTTGCTCGTGTTGCTAATGTCCAATTGATCCCAATATGTTCTCATTGATCTTGATTTGCAGTTCCTTTTTGTTCTTTCCGGCATACAGTACAGCTGTATCATCTGCAAAGATCTTGTATTCTGCATTTAGTTACTAACCGGTGGGATACTCCTTTTGAAATTGGAGTAGGATCTCTTACACTCTCTTTTACCCTAATAACTACTCTTCGGTTGTGTAGCTAGGATTTTATTATTCCTTTTCCCTTGCCCCTGATGCCAATTTGATCCAGAAATTCCAGCAGTACACCGTCATCAACCGTATCGAAAGCTTTTTGATGTCAATCATCATTGACACTACATAATTTCCATCACGTACGTTCGCATTAATAAAGTCCAGTACACTATTGAGTACAGCTTGTGTACAGATCGCGTTCTGGAATCCGAATTGATTTACATCGTACAGTTTATGTTTCTGTAAGAAAGCAATCTCTTTTTCATAACTTTGTCGATAATTTTTGAGAAGACGCTTATGATGTTGATAGGCGGGTAATTTTCAGATCGCGTGTGGCTGCCTGCCTTGTACAGAATAGGCTAAAACTACTTAAAACTAAAATTAATTAATAATTACATTAAAATAATTAATATTAATTTACATTTTACTTCAAAGTACAGCAGGTGAGAAATTAGGATCTATTTGTCTGATATGTTGAAATGTGAGGGATTAATTATTTTAATGGAATTGTTATTTAATTTTTGTTTTATGTAGTTTTAGCCTGTTGATGCTTAATGTAAAGTGAATCGCAACAAATTAAAATAAAATAAGGAAGTCTATTTTTTAATAAAACCTTTATTAAAGAACATTATTATGTATCAATATTTTAACATACATAATTTGTACATAAAATGCATAAATTTCTACAATTGGAATATTGTATAACATACATAAAATATTCCAATTGCTTTATTATTATAACTAAGTCTATTATAATAATAAGACAAAATAAATTTATTTAACCGCTTAAAATTAATCGGTTAAATAAAGTTATTTTAACCGATTGACATGAAACCTCACGTTAAAATGAAATAAGGGTATTGTTTCCATCTGTGTTTATTGAAAAACACAATTAAATAATTTTAAATACTTTTTAAAATCACATGGTAAACATTTCTTTGTATTTGGTTTTTTTAATAGACGTTAAAACCATGTGTCATAAAAAATAAAAAAGCTTATTAAAACATTTTTCCAGAATTTCATTTGGGATGAACGAATAGTTGTGACTTCGTTTATTAAAAGCTTGGAAATGAGTCGATTGCCGTAGTTCGAAACAATTGTCGCTTTACATACTGACAATAAAATTTGTTGAAGTTTTGGATGATTGTAGTTTTTCTTTCAAAATGAATACACCCTTCAACTAATATGGTTTAGTAAGTACTATACTATTAAAATTAGTAAGACAATGCCGTAATATGTTAAAAACAAAATAGGTGATATGTCACTTCTTTTTGAACGTGCTCCTAATATGTTTTCGTTGGCAACTTAACGCCGCTAGTTGATGAATAAACAGAAAACCCAAATAAAAACGATTTTTGTTACTAGACGCTCAAGAAAGAAAATTTTCTTTTCTTCTATTGGCTACTTTACTGTTACCTAGTTTAGTTATTTATTTATTTGACATTAATCGACATCAATTCTTACTGCAATTGTTTCAATTGAGATATAAAATTCTCTTTTTAATTTTCTTTGTGCAAGAAATTTATATTATATCGTGCAAATAAGAGTTTAAAATACTTGTTTTATTTATTATTGTTTAATCAAAAATACTGAAGGGCTTAGTAGATTTCTAATTAGTAGTTCAAAATATGATATAAAACTTGAAAATATGTTATTTAATTCTAACCAATATATTACACTTGAAGATATAAATAGTGATTACTTTATTGGGTAAGGTCCATTACAGTAAAATAGGCTATTGTTTTAAAATGTCTAGATCTTATAAATATGCAGGCAATGGGATTTAGTTAAAAATACTATAAGATGGTAAAAATTGGTACGTTTGGAGATAATTTATCAACACCGTTAATAATGAGTGATGAAGTATTGAAGAATAATAATAACAACAATAAAATGGCTGCGAAAGCTGTATTAATAAGTAGACAAAATTCACATCCTTTTCAAGAGCGCACATTGTTATTAGATCAGCCTGTAAAAGTTGGCAGGTCTGTTGCCAGGTCAAAAGCCAGTCCAAATAATGCAATATTCGATTGTAAGGTATTGTCTAGACACCATGCTGTGATTTGGTATGATTGTGGAAAATTTTATTTACAAGTGAGTAACAGCAAAAATCTTACATTTTAAACATTCGAGTGTGCAAGTATAACATATCTCCTGACAATATTAATAATTGCATCAGTTTAATTTTGTATGTAGTTTCTTTAACATATCATTTTCTAAAATATATTTTTTTTATTAGGACACTAAAAGCAGTAATGGTACATTTGTAAATAACAATAGACTACCTACGACTGGAAGTGACGCAGTTGAAATAAGTTCTGGCGATATTGTTCAGTTTGGTGTGGATGTTGTTGAAAATAATAGAAAAGTTACCCACGGCTGTATAATTGCAACGTTAAAATTGTATTTGCCGGATGGAAAGGAAGCTAAAGCAAGTCCAAGTATTGCGGAAGGAAATAGACGCGCTCAAGGTATGCATAGCATATCACTAACTTTGTGTAGTAATCAGTGACGTAGCGAGCAAAGTTGGCTTCCTGGGTAGTACAATACCTGGCATTATAGTCGGGATCAAGTATACAAGCTGAGCAAATATATTACAAGTATACATATTTCGCAAACCTGCATGATAAGGAAAATCTTTAATTTAGGATCCAGGGAAACATGTTTAAAGAAAACAAGATTTTATCGGTATATATGTTTTCATTAATCATTTTCGTTAAATCCGTGGTATGAAGCAAAACTTATAATTGATTTTGTCCATACACGGTAGTCGAATTTATGGGCTGTTTGAATTGAGTGGCACTTTCATAACTCAATTCTGAGTTAAAAAATTTTATATGTATTTTTGTAGTGAAATTTCAATTATTAGCGTATTTTATTTTTATATATTAAATTTCAATTATTATGCATTGTTTTTATTGACCTGTCATATCCAATTGTATTGGTTAAGGCCTTAATTATCTATCTTTGCATTCTTACTTTTATTCTTATTCTTAATGGAAATATGCCGAATGTAGGTTTAATTTGCACCTCCACTTGTGGCGTATGATCATTTTATTTGTTCATTTGAAGTTTTAGCATGAATTAAATTATTCATTAATAAAATTTGTAGTGAAAATCCAAAGAAAGTTTATTCATATTCAAACATTATTTATATTCCCAAAAATATTATTAATGTAAGTTTTACTTGTTTTATAATTAGAGCCTAGTTCTTGAATAGTTTCTTCTGTAATACGGGTTAAATGCTTTTTTTTTTTGAATTTTGTACATTTCCCTGATTTTACTTTTTGAATGAATTTTGTTGCTGTCAAAATCTTACACATGCCATTGCCTGATAGTAATTTAATGTGATAAATAATTCGATAGTTTTTTCTCATATACTTTATTAATGAAATCCATAGGTCTAGTGCCACTGGATGAACTGTACAAATTGAATCAGATAATTCAAGAAGCGAGTCAACGTGAACAATCACTTGAAACGAAACTCACCGCTTTGCAACATTTGGTTGAGGCAGCTCGTGTCGCAGCGGATGAAAGTTGGCAAGCCTATGTAGGCGAGGAGAGACTATTGTCGCGGGTTGCCACGTTAGAAACGCAATTAATGCAAGCGAATAAAGGTTTTGGTGATGATCGACTTAAAGAGGAATTAACAAAATTACAAGTATATACTACAATTGCATTATTATATTCTTTTGCATGTGCAAGAAAATAATCAATTTTAGAACTTGTTGATGGTTGTATATCTTTGTATCTTTAACTAAATAAATGAAGATAAAATCCATCCATCACACATCAGCACCTCAGCGTTAGCCCAAACATTGGACTTTCAAATGTTAAAACTAGGCGACTACACTCTGCTATTTGTATGAGTTATAAATTAATTAACAATTTAATCGACTGTCCAGATATGCTGGAAATGTTACAATTTCACGTTCTCCGATGCAACACAAGATCCACAAAATTAGTAAAACCAATGTTGGACCGACAACTATAGTATAATAATGATATTGATATCTTTAACATTAGTTATTCCACACTCAAACATTATTTGAAGATATGTAATTAATCTTTCGTTGCAGGCCTTCTGCTATAGGAATTGATACAGATTTAATGTACTTAATTAAATCTGTTTTCACTCTTTTTTTTTACTTTACTTTTTTTTAGTACTCCATGCTTTTAATTTCCTTAATTATCTATTATTTCATTGGCGTGTATATTTTGTCTGTATTTGCCTCTTTTGGTTCTTAACTGTTTGGCAATAAATGAATAGAATAAAATAAAAATAAAGATTAACACACTATAACACACAACTGACTTGGTTGCACCAGTTTAGTTATGAATTATCTAACGTTAGTTCCTTTGGTAGGCGTACATCACGTGATGCACTATAAATACACTAATCACTTTATTCAAGTGATAGGTAACACATAAAACTAAAAGTTAATTTCTTAGCATTTACAGTGTCAGTACAACCAAATGGTTTTAGTCTCTTAAGCCGTTGAACAAGTCCATTGTTGTTAGGTAGCGGGATTACCTTGTCATTTTCGTGGTGTTTTAGCATCTTTGGTATTGGTATAAAATCCTTTTAATCGATAGGTCGTGATGGACAAAGATTTTTGTTTTCTAATGTCTGAATTCTTTCGTCTCTGACCTTTGGAAGTCCATACATATAAAATGATTTGCTTCTAGAGTTATTTGTTGTGGCTTGATAACTTATTCTTGCATTTGAGAGTCCATTATATTTGTCTAGTTTACGGTCTAATTGTTCATATTTCGTTCCAATACGTACTTAGTTTCGTCGGCCAAGTACGTATAGTACATACTTGGCCAAGTCGGCCAAGTATGAGATTATATGGTGGTTGATTGCTAATGGCGCATATTCATAACTTCTGTTAAAATTGACTTTCATTTGTCTTATTTAGTTTTATTTATTTACCCAATTGGTGACATTTTTCTGAACTCTTTGTACTTTATTTGTAGTATATTTAAGGTCAGATCCACTATATGACACTATTGAGATGTAACATTACTATTTTCATAAGGTGTGACATTAATTATTGTTAAAACAGTGAGAGTTTAGAAATCGAACGAGTAATTTGTTTCTAGCGAACTTTTGAAAAAAATCTATTTCGTTTTTGTTGTTGTTGATTTCGAAATGTTTTTGTTGATTTTATTTTACGATTTTAATAATTCGTCGAATCGCTTTATTCAACTTTTAGTAATGAAACTCGGGCGTGTCTAATAACGAGGCCGAAAGGTAATCTCTGAGAGTGAAAGTAATCTTATGCTCTAATATTATATCCTGGATAGGTGTATATTGAAACATATATTGACATTGTCGTGACAAAAATTGATCGAGAATTTGTGATTTAAAACTTTTACGAGTAATCCTAATAAAATTTCATTTTTATTGCATGAACTGTATGTGTAAATAGATGAAATATTTATTTTGCTTTTTGGTTTACAGAAAGATCATTCTGAGTATGAAGTAGCGGCAAAAGAGGCATTGCGCAAATTACATGGCGAACGCTTAGAAGCGATAGCTCTTCTTGCTGAACAACATAGAGCACGGGCTACCGCTGAACATGAATGCATGCAAGCCAGAGAACAGTTAGAAAATGCTCAGCAGGAGCTACAAGTAACTATTTTATTCTAAAGACTATAAAATTACTTGATTGAAAATGTTTTTATAACAGGAAATTGCTAAGCGGCTTGCGGAAGAACAAAAAAAGTCTGATAGTGAACGCACAGAATTAGAACAAAAGGAAATGGAATTACAACGTCGTTTAGAAGAAGAAACAAAACATGTTTCCGATTTAACACTTAAGGTAAGGAAAAAATCTACACAGCACGCTGGAAAAATATAGGTGTAATTGTAATTTTTTTATTTCAACGTTTTCATTTTTGATTAATAGATCGCAAAAGGAAGATATTCTTTGTTTAGAAAAAGTTGTTTTCTTTATTATCAATGATATATAGATTTGAACAATATGCTTGTGTACAATAGTTGTTAAAATAACTTTATGAAGCGTGTAGTATAGAGATCTAACGTTCTTTATGATCTGACTTATTTTTATTATCACAATGGGCTGTGTGCGAAAATACTACTCCAGGAATACTACAGTCGATTGGCTTAAAATTTTCACTGGTTGATTAACGCACCAGTCCACTACATCTGTTTTTTTACACCAGTTTCAATATTTAGCGGTGGGATTGTATTGTACCACTACAGACCTATCTTTCCTTGTCCTGAATTGGTTTCTGTTTCTGGATCCCGATACTTTACACACACGTATCTACATGTAATATGTTGTGCTATCATTCTTCAGGACATAAACTACAGTCTATATCTGTAGTGTGTAGTCGGATTTTCTTTTCTATAGAGGTATTTTCTATTTCTTTTCTATAGAGGCTCTTTTCTATAGTATAAATAAAACCCAACATGAAGCTCAAATTCAAAATTTTTATTATCCGTAAATTTCGTAAGATTCGTCAGTTTAAATTAAATCATAAAAAACAAGGCACAAAAACATGTATCCTACAGTCGTATGGAAAACAAACAGTGTATATAACAAATAAATAGATATAATTGATTACTAAACTAAAAGTTGAGGTCGATGATATCCTGTTTGCAATTTAGGCATTTTCCTACTAGAATCTGCAGCGTTTTTTTTAAATCGAATCAGTCCGAAAGATTTAACGCTTGCAGGCAGACGGTTGTATACATCGATGCCCAAGTAAATATGAGAGTTTGTATAAAGACAAATTTATATTTTATTTGTTGCTATCTATCTATCTATCTATCTATCTATCTATCTATCTATCTATCTATCTATCTATCTATCTATCTATCTATCTAT
>WYDF02284135.1:0-16849 GCA_009867245.2 Adranes taylori | reverse complement strand
GACCGTGGAAAATGGAAAAATTTAGGGGAGGCCTACATCCAGCAGTGGATACAAAATGGCTGACAAAGAAGAAGAAGTCATCTTAACTCATTATTATACTTTTTTCATTATACATGTTAGTAAGCCCAAGTAATGATACTTTAGAAATTCCTGTTCCACTATGGTTTATTTTTAGAAACTTAGATTATTTGCGTTATATTTTATTCGCACGTCTCATATTTTAGGGTTTTTAAAGCTGTTTTGATGTTAAAGAAGGTTTTTAAAGATTCATATAAGCAGAAATTCTACTAGCGTGTATTTCCTCACAAAAAATTGATTAAAGCTGAGTTAAGCTTCGTTATACCATATTTTACAACTCTGATTAAGTATTTATGATTACAAAATTAGGTATTTCAAAATATCCAAACCTTGCAACAGAAAAATGTTTAAACTGTTACCGATTAAATTCTCAGGGTACTCGTATGGAGGAACGCCTCGATGATGCAATCAATGTTCTACGTAACCATGCGGAAGCTCAATTGAGCGGTCTAGCGCAACTACCCCCTGGTCTAGCTGTAGCTGCGGCTGCGGCAGCAGCTGTCGGCCTTGGGGCGAGCGGGAATCAAACGAGTTACAATAGTCCTGGTGGAACTCCTTCAACCGGTGGTAGTGGAGTACCTTCACAATCAGTTGATCATACATCGGCTGGAATTGTTGGCGCTGCGGTTGCTGGTATTGACTCAGATGGTGTTAAAGCTGAAAGGACATCATACAGTAACAGTAAGTTTTGTAATCCACATTTAGAACATAAATATTTCAATTCAATTCCCTTGAAAACTGACTGACTCAAGATGTATAAATTTCTCTGAAAATATAACTGTACCTTTAAAATAGTGTCACGTATTTTTTTAGGCGGGGAGGGTTACTCTCCGACGTGACATTTGGGAGCGGGGATTTTATATGTGTACTTAGCTTATTCTCATAGAGCTACTTAGACAAATGCCACTTGGTGTTACTACTTGCTTTAATTTATCTACTACTAATAAAGTTATTATTTTAATAATTGATATGGAACGTTCTAATTTTAATCCCCTAATTTTCCCAATAGAATTAGAATAACATACTAGACAAACATTTCTAAGGTGGATGTACCATTCAGATTGAATCGTGCCTCCTGTAGCTAAATAATAACGCCAAACGTAACCATAGTCGTGAGCCTCCATAATTCAGGCAGCAAAATGAAAGAATTGTTTAAACTTAAATAAAGAACGTATTGTTAAGTTTGAGAAATGCATACATGCAATTAAACAAAATATTCGTTCATTCAAATAAATAAAATAAAATAACAACGCCTCACAATTAATAAGGTAAATTAATACTTGTTCTTGCGTTCAAATATTCAAACAAAAATGGCGTTTACGATTTGTTAGTTTACATCCCAATAAATATTTGACAAAGTACTCACAGTTCTGTCGCTGCTCACAAACTATTTCATTATTATTCTAGATTAACGCACAATGATCTTATTCATTTATTTGTATTTATTCTAATTTACCTCTATACATAACCTCGTTACTAAATAATTTTAATTGTCTTTGCTCGTAAAAATATTGCTTAAAAGAATTATCTAATTTATTCTCAGAACTACCAAGTAAAAAATACTGTAGGTCTCATGCCTATTTAATTAATACTGCCCCGTTACTGAAACTGACACTAAGATTTATTCATGGTTTTATTCTAATTTAATTATTATTTTAATCTTATTTAATTCATAATTATTATTTTCAGTTAGCTCTCGAGCATAGCACCTGTGTCAGATGCCCAAATTTAAGGTTGCTTCAAGTCAATTGTATCGCGTTTTTATTCGTATTCGGGTTCCTACTCTAATTACACTAACTAGATATAGCTATGCATATTTTTAGTCATTATTCATTCGCACCTAATTAACACGCTCGTTTTGAAAACCTGTGTGTATTCATTACTAATTGCCTTCGATGATAATTGAGCTCAGCGAATCAAATCTGACCTATACTATCGCACATATACTATCCCAAATTCACACTGGGCCCGTTCACTTATTATCTAGTTGGCCCTTTTCCTACTCTAATTATTACATAAATATGTATTCCTACGTAAATAGTTTATTTAAGATTTAATTTAAATAGCATAGAGTATAAGTATCATTAATAATTATTTCTGTATTTTGATCATAACCGGATCTACGGTCTTCAATAACCGTCTCCTTCTTTAAATCTTATTTATGCCGTTAAACATTTTATCGCATCCAACTGTCTCGAAGTTACATTATTTGTGACTATCTAATACTCAAAGTTTATAACATCAACCTAATCAAGACAAATTCCCATATTACAGTAGTGTCTTTAGAAAATTACTTTTCTGTTGAATTTTAATTGGCGGTCGTTGAGTTAAATTGATTTTAAAATAGTACTCTAATCAATTGAAGGTAACTTTGACTATTTTTGTTTTAACTTTTTGTTTCTATAGAAAAACGTAAAGAACCGCCCGACAATGATACGAAGCCATCCAGTTCAGTTGAAAGTGTAACAAATTCTACAAATATTGTTCCTGGTTCGAAAAATTTAAAGCGATCGAGGAGGTAGTAAGTATTTTATTATCCCCACTGCCATCCCCCATATTTTGCATATTTTTCTCTAGTATTTGATTCAATTCATTCAATTAATTTATTTAAGTTTACCGTACTTTAAACCTAATCATTTTAAGCAGTTTGTTTTTCAACTTTAAATTCATTTCTTAAAATATGATATGAATATTAATATAATCCGAAAAATTACGGTTTTAATTTCGAAATCTAAATGTGCTTTAGCGCAACTGATGAAGAGGAAATCGATGATCCAGGCAATAAAGCAGTTCGTGAAAAAGAACGAAGACAGGCGAACAATATTCGTGAACGGTATGTTATAGCACGCTCAAATATCCCCCCCCCCCCTTACCCCTCTCTAATTTTATCCTCTTTATTTGATCCATCCTTCATAATCCTTACGATCAATTTATTTCTTGGCCCATGTTCACATATACTAATGTTATGCAATTCTTATTGTGCTTTTTTTTTTTTAATTGATTTGGCTAGTAACGATTGTGTAACATTGGTGTTAGCGAATTTCGGGCATTACTAAAAAATGTTAAATATTTTGTCGTAATTATGCAGTTTTTGTTGCAAGAAGATTATCCGATATTTTAAAATCGGATAATCTTCACAGATTTCTTTTTTTTTTTTTTATAAAAAAGATTTTCTTTATTAGTATTAAACTATAATGTCACGGTTATTTTAGTATGCTGATTTTATGAATAACGTATCTAACAAGAGAGATTTCTTTTAATGGGGTACGCAGCATTCTCTCCAACCCTACGTCATTTTCTCGTACAATAACTACAAAATTCGATTTACTTTAATACCCACTTTAATTTACTTACGCAATGAAGTTATAAGCCTTAGTTTTCCGACACTATATAGAATAAAACACAAGACTTTGCAACTGCTAACGTGGTGAGTACCTTTCGGAATCATACATTGACCTAGACAGTTAACGGTAATACACAACCCTTAACAATCACAAAGTGTCTTCAATGAATCGAGATTGAATAAATAAAAGAAATGCATAAATTTGAATAATAAAATAAAATAATAAAATAAAATTTGTATTCAGTTACTACATTCTTTTAGTTTTTGTCTCCATTGATTTCTCATAAGAAAGTACACCAAAAAAGCACAGAATGACACAACACTCACAAATCATGTATGCAAATGCTGACTGCAAGCTGCTAAGATGAACTGGTTAAACCCGTGTGGCGCCATACAATAACGTCATATTCTCGGATTAAATGTTTACTTTTTTTATATAATTTTGTTGTATTGTACAATAACATAAATGATAGGCACTAATTATTGTTAGAAATGAAATAAAAACACATTACTTAATAATTGCAAATAATTTTTTACAAATAGTCTATGTTGCTTTCAAATATCAATAGGGTATTTATTTGCTGTGTGCCTTCTGCTACCTAGGAATTTTAGCTCAAGAAATATCGTACGAGCTGTAATGTGATGCTATGGCAACTACGCATGTAGACATAATCATTCTATGTTGTATCATTTAATGAACCTACTAAGGGTAAAGGGTTTGTATATGACTCCTATTTATAACCAGAATATTTATAGTTAATAAAATTATAAACAATAATGCTCTAATACTAAAACATTTCCTAGGATGTAATGAACGCAGCGTTTAGAATAACATATGAGAATTGAAAGTATAGTCGACTTTCCTTAAACGGTTAATATATATTTTTCCGCGTTACAATATTTTAAGATGGACAACAAGAGTAATGAACAAATCACAAGTTTGCAGGAAATTTATTTATTGAAAATATATCAGACATTTTGTAACAGTTTTTAAATAAAAGCAATCTCTATAGCAATCAAATTAACAATTTTATAATCTATAACCTAAGTTTATTGAAATAAATAAGTAATCAAAATAATCCTGTTTGGTATGTATAAGCATAAATTTTAGTTCTTAATATTCTATAGAATTATATTAGGAATTATAACAAAGCTTATTTACCTAACAGGATTATTTTGATTGCTTATTTATTATGAAATAGTATTCATTGTAACGAAATTTTGCAGAAATCTAGCAGAATATTTTTTTTTCACAGAATGAAATTTAATTGTTATAATATATTTATGTTTCATTATCCCTTTCCGGCCCGAATTAATTATTTTAATATAATTAAGACTTGGACATAATAATAGAGTTTATTATACAACAACGAATACAAATTGAGCTAAACTTTTTTTCAAATATTACCCTTTTGTCCTGCAGGATATGGTTTTCTAAGGATACCACTGAGCATATACGTAATAAGAATATTATATAAATTGGGATAAAATATATACACATTTTCCAAATAACTTTATTGTAATTTGTTTTTAATTCTGGTGAAACTGAGTAAAACAATTTTTATCGTGTTTGATAGAAAGACCTACACCGCATATCGAACATTTCCAAGTTTGTGCGACAATTCGTTTGGTGCTGCAACCACAGCGTAATGATTGCACCCTTTCCGGCATATGACAAGCTCTTGAGGTTCTCAATTCGGTTGGAACATACTTTTTGTTTTAACGAACATTCGGACTATTTTCAGACAAGGGGCGTCCTCTTTTAGTATTGTCCTTGGCCCCAATGAGTTCTACTATTAACGACAGAGATAATCTTTTAAAGTTAAGCTTTTTCATTTGCTTCTCACCTTATAAAGTATAAAACAATTTACGACGCAAGCGTCTAGAAAGTAGAAAAAAATTCGATGCACCATTTGTGCGATTTGCGGTTTACTTCATATAAACTTTTTAGTATATCAAATTTATCAACGATCCCATGTTTGTTGGACTCCTACTCCATTCTTGGATACTCAACCTCGTCGATTGTTCCATTTTTATTCTTTCTTGAAACTGTTTCAATAATTTTAGGGTTCTGATGATTGGCTAAGAACAATACACTGCGTTTATCCATCTATTTTAGAGCAACAAGCCCATCCATAGAGATTCCGAAATAAGTTTTACCTCGCCTCATATATTTATCACTTGCTAATTTCCGGATATCGCTTTCGTCCTTTACGCGCAGTTTCGCTGCTATAAATGGTATTGGTAAGTAAAGATCTCTCAAGCCCAACGGAATTGAAATAATTATCAAGAAATACCGTGCAGGTGATGCGTTCCTGCTAAGATTCTAGTCAAATCCGCAACTACACGACATCCTAAACTTTTTTCAGCGGCATCACATGCTTTTCCTGTGTGAATTTAGAATTGGGCCATATATCCGCGTTGAATCTGCGCGGTCCCAAACCTTTTATGGGTATATTGCGCATGTGTTGTTTCATTGAATTTCTTCCCTTAAATGTAATCATTGACTCATCCACAGACTGGAATTCGTTTGGTTTGCGGGCGCCCAGAAATGTTTCACTAAGAGAACGTATTTTGTAAAGTTTGTCATAACCGGGATCAGCTTTTGTTGGTTGCAATGAATTATCATTGAGGTGAATATTTGCTAGTAACCAAGTAAATCTATTTCGAGAAATGACGGAACTTATATAGCTGTCTCGAAGCACTTCATTTGAAAACCAATAGTCTCTATAGTTTGGTAAAAGTTTTTTCCGATCAAAAGATTTAGACCCAAAAAGGTTTTCACTTCATCCCCAGAGTTATGGTGGCGCTACCCCCATGCATTTGACTATAATATAAATTGGTATGAAACACTATGTGTTTAATTAGATCCTCAGGAAAAATATAAAGAAGACACTAACAGGAATTCAACTCATCTTCATCTTCACTATCCCAATCGGATAATTCATCATTATTCGGTTCGGTTAGGTCGCGTTTGGTTGTCATCTTCAAAAATTTCTGGATTGTCAAATCTTGGAGTGTCTTGTACGTCCTCCATAACCTTTTTACATCAGATTCAATAGACTCAAAACATCACTTGATATTTCGTCTAACAACATTTCAAATTCTTGCGATGTAAGCTTCTGAAGCTCATTGGAAGTCCAACTTCGGCTCCCCATATCTACTAAAAGAAGATAAAAAATTTTTTAGTTCAAAAACTAAATGGTTTGTAAAAACTAATAATAATTTTAATAATAAAAGTAAAATATTGATAATTCGGAAGTACGTTTTTAAACATGCAAGCTACACAGTGCTTTTCGCCCTCTTTGTGCTCATTTGACGGAACACATCTGTTTAGAAGCGTTTTGCACAATTGAACGTTCGTTATCAATTTATAAGTCCAATATATTTATTTACCTCAATAAAAACAACTTCCCGATAATATTCCAATATAAACAATTATAAAAACTTTTATAACACTAAACAGCAGCAGATAAATCGTACACGTGCTTTCATATTGAACACGTTATGTAAGGACGGTTGCTAAACTATTGAAATTTATTACTAGCGCATAGGTAATGCCTACAATTTCACAAGCAGGTAGGGATGTGAAACCGGAAAATAGTAAAATATTTATTGTTAAAATACGCGTATGTCAGGAAACCACCAGGCCGGAAAGGGCTATGTCAAAAAGATACGTCCTAATAGATTTCTATAATTCTAACACTTGTTAATTCGATTATGCTTCACTTAAAAATCATGCACTTTTATGTGCCACACGACCATTTTTATAGATAATTGTGTTCCCTATGAAGTCCGTTTATATGTATATTAGTTTTTTTAAGTTTATTTAAACTATTGAATATGGGCCATGTAAAAACCGATTATTATTGAAATTAATTTATCAAATAAATCAAACTATTGAATTACCTTTAACAATTTTTGTAAAAATTTAGACATCCAAGGGGATCGTCTCTTTGAAAAATAAGTTTTATTGGCATTTCAGTATCAATAAATTTTACTACTACATTTTTCATACCCCATTAAGTTAATTATTAAATTACAGTTTGTTTTGGAAATAAGTGTCAAAAAAATTGTTTCAAAATGACATTGAACTTTATTATTATTTTCTTTTAATAAAATATTTTTTTTTTTATAAATCTAAATATGAAGTTTTTCCATTGTTTGTGCGTGCTATATTCTATACCTTAAAAATATAGATAGAATGTACGTTTGAAAGCAATTTAAAATAATTCGGTGGCATTTCATCAGCACATTTAGATTTGTAATTCAAAATCGTTAAAATAATTTACTGTTCTTCTTATTTTGATATCTTAAGTTCATTTTTTATTAAGACCTATTTTGTTTCTTATCAGTTTTGAATTTTGTTTTGAAATATACTTATCTTTATTTTTTTTTAAATTTTGCTTAAATATATATATCGACGCAGAATTTACAAAAAAGACGATAACATAACAATTTAATTTTAACTGATGAATTGATTATCGTACGTTTCGTAGCTGTTCGAGTGCGGACGAAACGGATGAAAGTGAATTGGACCCCCAAATAAAAGCACAAAGGGAAAAGGAAAGGCGGCAGGCCAATAACGCGAGAGAAAGGTTAGCTTCAAGTAATTTTACACAATTTCTGTTAATTGTTATTTTTTGATTCGTTACCTCGCTCGCTCTTGTGTATCCTTTTACGTATTCTTGCTTAATTTACTTCGCATTGAAACAGTTCCGTTACCTGAATTATTCATGTTTTCAGTTTTACATGGCTCACATTCATTGTTTGTTTTATATGATTTATATTTTTATTGTTATATTGTATTTTAGGCGCCAATTTAGTTAGTAACTTTAAAACTTATTGTCGGGGTTTCGTCTATTTAATAAAATATTTTTCTTAGTAATTGTAAATATTTAGGTTTTAATAGATATATAATTTTTATTTACAAATTTCTAGGATACGAATTCGTGATATAAATGAAGCGTTAAAAGAATTAGGCCGAATGTGTATGGCGCATCTGAAAACAGATAAACCTCAAACGAAATTAGGTATCCTTAATATGGCAGTTGAAGTTATTATGACTTTAGAACAACAAGTTAGAGGTAATTTATATTCTTTTTATGACAAATTTTGAATATCCCTAATATCCTGATGATAAACCATAAATGATGTTTATATTAATTTTCCGAATAGTTTATTTTCCTCAAATTCCGTGTTTCCATAAATTTGACGACTCAGTTGATTTTTGTTAATAATTTTGACTTTGTTGTTATTTACTTTTCATTGGTTCTCTGGATAATTTATATGCCAAGTTTTTCTACAATGGTGTGTACTCACCATTACAGAAAAGCAAAGCAAATAGAACACTGTGAGCGAATATTTATACCTAACGAATATTTCATACATTTGAAATCTTTAAACGATTATTCATTATCAGTGCGTCCTTGTGTCTATCTGCTAGGCTTGCTGTTTTGGTACGCGCCATAAACTAAATGATTTTTATACTTTCTGCTAACATTTTTATTTCAACATATAATTTGTCGTTGGTTGTCTGATTCATTTGTCTTCCAGGTGTCTCCGTATTTCAACTGTTCCGTTACCTGAATTATTCATTTACGAAACTTCTTTTCAATGAAGAATTTATTTTGCTATAAAAACGAATTTTAAATTTCAACAGTTTTAAATTTCAACAGTAGCACAGTGGTGTTTTTTGCAACCGTCCTGGAATCTCCACATAGCCTTGGCTATCATCTGTTTCATTTGTCTCACTTAGCGATTTCGTTAATATTGGGAACAAAATAAAATCACTGGGAGGCAGATCACGTGAATATGGTGGATAAGACAGTAATTCATAACCCATTGAACAACAATTTTTTCTTAAACTAGTGCGGCCGGGACTTCCTACGTTCGTGTTCAAAACGTGTCAGTAAATACGTATAAAATGAGCCAGTTATCGGTTTTACTTTTTCTAAATAATCAATAAAAATTACGTCTTTGAAATCCCAAAAAATGTTGGCCTTATTGGCTGAAAAAAAAAACGGTTTTGGCTTCTTTGTGGCAAGCTCCCATTGTTTTGACTGTATTTCGGTGTCTGCAAAACCCAACTTTAATCGTCGGAAAAATTCACTTGAATTACGTTTCTGGGATAGCTAAAGTTTAATCAGAATTAAGCACACGCGGCACCTATCTTGTGGATTCTTTTTCACCTTTAAACATTAATAAAAAGTATTGCGTATTTGTTCGGTTGAAATGTATATATCTTACGTACTTTCAATTGGCGATCACTAATTACAAACACAGAGACTATTAATCATTTCTGGAGTAGTTACATTAAATGATAGTCCTGAATTCTGCATCGTCTATGTTCATATGCAATATGCCTACTTTTAAAACCGCAAAACCATTTATAATATTTATGTAACTTTTCCTCCTGTTTTTTTATTGTTTCTTCCACTTAATAAATAATATTTCATTAAGACTGAAATTCTGTTTTCTCTATATTCACAAAACAACATAGAGTTGTCTTTAAATGAGTATAAAACATAACCTACCTATAAAACATAAAGTAATATAAAACATCAACTAGGTTTGTCTGAAATTGTATCAGTAGACATCTGAGACATGACGGCAGCCAGCCATGCTCATTCCTAGAGTTTTCTTCTGAGAGGGGACTTTCTTCTTGGGATATTAAAAACCTAGCGCAGATAATAAAGAAATTTACACAAAACTTTATGTCTGAGAGGGGGTCTTGATTCTTGTGGACAATATAAGCTAAATTCAATTACAAATTAATTAAATTATAATTAAAATTAGATTATTATAATTAGTATATAAGATTCCTAATCTTAAACTGAACTTTTTTCACAGTTTTTGGTAAACTTTGACCTTAGCGTTATTCAATTTGTTAGCATTATTCAAGGTTCTTCGATTAATTCTGTAGGTGAATTCAATTTAGAAACATCTTCTCCTCCTCCGCATATGTTTAATAACATTTGCCTTCTATATTGAAATCTATATTACTATTCCGTTACACCTTTGTTCTCTGGACTAAGACTGATATACTACCACCGAAAAATTAAGGATTGATCAACATTTCATTTGGGTGCAAGCAGAGTATTATAGCCTATACATTATATTTTCTAATAAATATAATTGTACTAAACTTCTATTATATTCGAAAAGAACGTAATAATTTTTAGAATTCGATTGCAGGTGTTCAGATGATCTACATCTGTATTCCATTTTGGGAAAAACACGTTCACAGTCTAGGGGCCCATGTTAGGCTGGCGCTCTTTGTGAGTCTATAGGGGACATGGCATGGGCCCCTGCCTGGAGCCGCCCATGGTTTTAACTGTATTTTTTATATTAATTATGCCTTAGTAAATTAGAAAGCTTTTTTATATTTAATTCCGATAAGTTTTTAAACAGGTTTAGGTGTCTCCCATCTATCTGAGCAAAAAACCCCACGTCACTACGCATTTAAAACAGGGCGTGACAAATCGGGGTGAACACCTACACTCGAATTCAAAGCTCGAATATAATAGAAGTTTATTATAATTCTATTTATTAGAAAATATAATTTAGAGACTAATTTAACCTGCTTGCATCCAGATGAAATGTGATTGGACCCCTTTATTTTATGGTACGTGGCAATACTTTGTAATTGAATAACGTACTTTCTTATTTAATTTTTTGTGGGTTTTCCAACTAATTTGTATCTATCTGTAGATTTTTTAGTAAATTTTAAATGTTTCGATTGTATTACACTTATTAGTTCTTCAAAACATTTGAGTCTTTCAATAGTAGATGAATTTAACAATTAATTTCATTTTTTCTACGTTTTCTAAATGTTTTCTTCACTGATTGTTATTCAATTCCATAATGACATTTGACTTTCTTTTAGTCCTATTAAATCAGAAAAAAATTGTACTTCAAATAATTACGTATTTATTTTAAATATTTTAATAACGTTTCGTTTTATGGGCATTAATTTCTCGTAGAATCATTCCAATTTTTTCAATAACCGGACGATTAAGTTAAAAATTTTCTTTGATACTTTGTAGAAATGTTAATTGTGTGGTTTTATGATTGTTTTCTTTAATATCTGTAGACATATCGATAACTGAACGTTTCGTCCCAAATTATTTTACAGCGTTTGACTTGTGGTTATTTGTTGTCCTTAATATGTCCATAAAACTGTTCCAATAAACCGATCAGTTCATTTAAATTTTTTGTGACATTGAATTTTTAGTTATTTTATTTGTTTTAGTTCTCAAATTTTTTTCCTCGTTTCCATAAATTGGCATAGATTTAAAGATTTATTTTGAACTTTCTAATAATTCACTTTGGTCCTGTTTTTGTTGATTCTTCGAATAATTTGTTTTCCTAAATATCCGAAGTCCTGTATGTATGGTTTATTCAATTTGTGGGTTTTTTAATGATTCTTACCTTGTTTTTTTATATTTATATAAATTTTATAGAGTTTTGATGGTTCTAATATTTTTTTGCTATTTGATGATAACAGAGAGAAACTTGAATCCCAAAGCAGCTTGCCTGAAGCGAAGAGAAGAGGAGAAAGCTGAAGATGGACCTAAATTAGGACCAGGACCACATCATATGTTGGCAACACCACACTATTCCACGATACCGGTATGTATTAATCGGTTCTGTAATATATTTGATATTTAACAACTATTTTGTCCAGTTTTTTCCATTTCATTTTCTATAATCATGTTATTAGTTTTTAATGTACAAGGTGACAAAAAATAACGTTGACAATTATATTTTAGAAAAGAATTAAGCAAAGTAACTTCATTAAAGAAAAGAAATAAGCAAAACGACAGTGGGTTGAAACGAGAGCAATGTGCGACAATCATTCGAAGACAATTTGTCCCATTCTTGAATCAACGATTGCTTTACGACTCGCAAACTTGTAGCACAGACCCTGGTTTCCAAAAGTGCGCATACGCTGAAATCCATCCCATTGAACTGATTGCCAATTCTGCAGATGAAATGAAATCCGGAGCTTTGTTCTTGGTTTTTGAGCTCTTGCTTTGTCCGGAGCTCTTGCTTGGTTTTAGTTTTGTGAACTGGCGCTAAATCTGGTTGGAACGTGCGCTCCTCATCGCCGAAGAGCAGCTATGCCCTCGAGGACGTTGTGTCAACACATATCTTGGTTGATTCTGATCTCTTTATCCACAATAAAGGAATGTCTTTCCGCTGGCGCGAAACATGACCGACTGTGGATTTTTGTGGTGTTCAACGATTGCCGAGGTTTCTGAAGTATGAGCAGACCAGATCGTTTTGGCAGTTGAGGGCTTGCTCCACGGTGAATAGTTTCGCGTCGGTGAAAAGGGATACGCTCCCACGTCTAACCTGCGGCCCGACATGGGAGTTGGTCGTATCGTTAGTCACACGCGCTTGTTGAGGTGGACTTTTTGGAACTGGAGTCTTTTAAGTTGGGCTCTTTTTGCCACTTGTCGCATCGATTCGCGATTGATACCGATCTCACGAGAGATTTTTCTCATACAATCTTCGAATTTCGATTAACTCACTTTTTGATGATCTACCCGTTCCTGAAAGGGTTTCATGTCCGAACTCTGAACCGTTTAATTATTGATTTTTACATAATCTTGAGACACGAGTAGGCGAACAACTTCACGTTGAATTTTACTTGAAGAAGTGTTTCCAAAATAGCAGCACGTATGTTTGACATTCTAACACGTAGTTAAACAATATCGGAAGAATGTACCTAGAACAAAAAATGTGGAGAATTTGACAAAACAAACATTATGCGTTTACGGTACAATTTTTTTGTTGTAACGCATACTAAGATTTGTGCATGTTATTTTTTGTCACTTATAATTTCTACTTCCATTAAATTATAATATATTTATTTATATTTTTTGGCGCAATTTTTTTTTCTTACTTAAAAATTATTCTTTTTATTCGTTACATTTTTTTGCTGTTTTAATTTTACAATTTTTTGTAATAATATTTTTAATTAACATAAATACAAATATTTGAAATGTGATTTATTGTATTAATATATTCCAAATATTAAATGCAATGTATTATTATCCGATTGGTGAAACGTATTTTTTCTTTTCAGGGTCCACCGCCTAACTTGCCACATAACCCGGGCCAACCTCAATAGCATTGCTAGTAACGGCTCAATTATTTATAAATAATTTTAATAATAATAGAAAATAGGAAAAAAATTGATTTGTTCTCGATAAAACTCAAGAGAAGGAAATTTAAGCCAACCTAAAAAAAATCATTCTCCTCTTTTTCCATAATTTCCCTCCAAATACAAAATTTTAGACATTAAAGAAACTACTCTCCAATTTCATCTAGAGAGAAAAAGTAGAGGTTATTCGTTTTAGACGAAGAAAACAATTAATCAAACGAGTAATGTACATAAATTTACAATGTTCAACGTACAAATGAATGACAAAAATACGGACATTGCATTTTTTAAATAAAATAAATTTAAAACAAAAGGAAACAAAATGAACTATCATCACACACAATATATAAACTATTAAGAATTAATGCTAATAATAATAAAATTATATTTTTTTAAACAAATTGAACGTTCAGTAGTGATACCGTATTTTATGTTAATAAATTATATAATATTATTTTAAGTTTAATTAATTGCTAAATATATAAGAAGTGAATAAGGTGTAATTCATGATAAAAAAAATATTTCACCCCTTAAGGAATTAATTGTATCAGTTGTTGTGTGTGCTTTTCGGAATTTCGTATAATTTTTCGCAATACCTTTTAAAAACTTTTTTTTGTTTAAATAAATTTATTCCTACATAACATTTATTGATCTATTTACTGTTTTTTTAATACTTACGAATTTGTCACTTGGAAGATATGAGGTTCGGAAGATACGAGGTTCAATACTTTTGCAATTTCTCCAGATGAATGGATTTCTACAGTAAATACGTTGAGTGGACAGTACCCACTCCTATCTTCAATTCAATACATAGTAATGTGTTCCTTGTAACTTTCTAGATATCAGTTTTGATTCGAATCAGTATTGACAACATTATAAGCCTTTTTCGAAATTATGTATCCATTATTAACTGCTACAATTATTATGATTTTATTGAAATGAAACTTGGGTGTGGTGAAAAACTATTTAATAAACAATAAAAATATAATATTAGGAAGAACAAAATATAAAGAAAGACAACGCCCTCATTAATTGATGCGGAGTTAATGACATGAATGACAAATCAACTGACTGAGCATAAATCACTGCGCATATTCAAATTTCACTTATGGTAACGGTTTTGTTAGTATATCGGCAATTTGATCATTAGTTGGCACGTATTCTACTGTGGTTGACAATCGGCTGTGCCAAGTAATTGCTCTATTACAAAGTTTGAATACATATCGCGTCGTTGATCGTCTAGTATCTGCATCATTTGCATATGCGTATCCGATCAGATCATTGTTTTGTTGAGTTGAAGAATATAGTATCTACACATATATAGTATCTAGAATATAGTATGTACACAATCTAAAATGTACACATATGTGGTGTAGATTTTAGATACTTTACAATTCATTCAACTGCATTCCAGTGACTCGTGTCGAGATTATCTTGATATCTGTTTACAACATTAACAGAATACATTATGCCTGGACGAGCAGTGATAGCTGCAAACATTAACGATCCTACAACTTGTGAATATAGAACTGAAGGCTTTATTTCATTGCTGCTTCTACTTTTGCGTTGTACTGTGTTTGAATCAGCTGGCGTTTTGCATATTTTGGCTTCGTCTATGTGAAAATGAGGAATTATTTTTTGAATATAATTATTGATATGTATAAAAATTGAATTGTTTCTTATATTACGTACAATTTCTAAACCAACGAAGTTATTCAGTTCATTCACTGTAATTTCGAAAGCACTTTTCATCATATTGATAATTTGATGCAGTATTCCAAGATTATTTGATATAATCAATCCATCATCAACATATATGATGAGTAGTATTAAATCACCAGGAATTTTGAGTATTTGTTCCAGTATCTTGTGGCTTGTTTGAGTCCATATAATGCCTTTGTCAATTAGCAAACTTGATTATTATGGTTCATTCAATTCCTGGCGGAGGATCCATGAAGATTTTTTCCTTTTAACTCTAAAGCATTTTTCATGTAATTGACATTAAAAATGCTTTACTACCGAATACTTTATGTGATTTAGCTTAGGCTTCTTTTTCGTCATAATTCAAATGGCGCTGTATTTGGAGTGTTTACATTGGTTGTCATGTTTAAAACATATACTGCTGTATTGACTGCTTCTGCCCATTGGTAAAGTGATAGATCCTTTGTGTATAACATTGAGTGAGCGCTTTCTACTACTGTACGTATTTCACGTTCGGATTTACCATTTTGTTCATGATAATACGGGGCACTTGCTTCAAATTGAATACCTTTTTGTGCTACATATTCTTTAAAATACTGGTTCACATATTCGGTGCCTTTATCAGCTCGTATCGTGTATGTGGAGACCAAATTTATTTTTGCATTGTTGAACAAATTGTTTGAAATAGTATCGTTTATATTTCATAAAATACACCGACCTGTAACCGGTGCTATAATCTTTGAAAAGAACAAAATAGAATCTCCTACTGATGGAATTGACATTGACATACAAACATCGCTGTAGATAAATTCACCTGGTCTATAATTTCTTATTTCTATTTTCTTGTACGGGATTTTATGTTGTTTTCCATACAGGCAATCTTCACCCACAATTTCCTGTATCAGCTAGATTTACATCAGGAAAAAGACATTTTCCTACCATTTCACGAATATTTTAAAGATTTACATGACCTAGACGTTCATGACTAGCAGTGGTTGTTAGATTTTCTTTGAACGTGTTAGTAGTTTATAGAGGTTGTTCGATTCGCGAAGTGCACATGCTTTAAGCGTACCATTTTCGAGTATTTCTGGTCTATTATTTGCTTTTATTACCTGCATACTTTTTTGGTAATTACTGGTGCAGAAAAGAGATTTTTGCGTAATCCAGGAACGTACAAGCATTTGTTATAACGCTGTTAAATCATTTTTCTTTAACATAACAATCAATGTCTATCGTTCCTATTCCTTTTACTTATAGTTCTTGATTGTTTCTGGCGGCGTTGAAAATAAATTCTTATTTTCACTCATCCGTGTACTACTACTCATGCGTGCACTAAGTATCCATTCGGAGTCGCTTAAAATTTATCGTTTTATTTTCTTCTGTGTTACATGCTGCAAAATATTCTATTTTATCTGCGTTAGAACTCTGTGGGCTGTCAAATTCTGAATGGTTTGTTTATTTTCGTTTAATGATAGTCAAGCCTGTCTAAAATTTCTAAATTTTGAGGGTAACGCACTTATAATTTTTGTTATGATAGATGTGTCACTTACCGA
>WYDF02284124.1:0-16849 GCA_009867245.2 Adranes taylori | reverse complement strand
ATAAACGGACTTCAAATTTGAAATCAGCACATTCGAATTAGTATAAAACAGATATTGGCTTTCATGAATTTTTTTTACTGTTGTACAGTGTAATTGATATTCTGAAATTTCGGATGCATTGACGATGTCTGATCGGATTAGATTAGCATGGTACGAGTTCGCTGTTGATGGTGATGATGATGAAGGAATCGTCTAGCCAGTGCGTGGAATCGGAGAAGTAAAACTGCGTCGTCGAGCGGAATACGTTGTTGTGTCATGCGACTGAATGGAGACGAATTGGTTGCTTGGCTTGGCGATGTTGACTCGTTCATGGTGTTGGTTTTCGCTGAACGTGGCTTCTCCATTAACTCCTTTGACGTCGGCCTTCTCTTCATTGAATCGAAGACACGGTTGAAAATGTATCGGCGAAAAAAAACATAAAAAAATTGAATGATGAAAGAATCGGAAAAGTCTGCAGAAGCGTTGTATAAGATTTAGTTATTGAAATTTTAATGATTTTGATTTAATCGTTTATTTTAAAAGTTGACGTTAAAAGTGTTTAAATTAATATTGACTTTAACGCTAATTTAAACAAACAGTACTTAAAACTGCAAATTGGCTCATTGTACAAGATAGCTCTGGTCGTCCATTATGAATTACATCCACATTATGCGCGAATTTGCTCACCTAGTAGTGTGTTTGGCTGTGTGAGCCTCTTTATATCGAACTCTTATGTATTGAAAGGGGTATCGGTAACTTTACATGGGCAAGAGCTCAAAAATAGCAACAGTTTTAAAAGTAAATAAGAAAGTTCGTTAAGCCATAAAATTCTTCGTTGGGAAAAAAGCCATTAAAAACGAACGGTTACGAGATAAGAAAAAATCGCTCTTCAAAATTCACAACTAGTTTATACATAGATATATTTCCTGCACACGTAAGGAAAACCATAAACTATTTTGATTATATGGACATTAACGACATTTTCTTGCTTCAAATAATGACCAACCGTTTCGCAAATCTGCAGGTGTTTATATATTTTCAACACTCCTTTATGTAAGCGAAGAAATCACAAAGTTCAGCAAAATAAATTTATGTGTTTTCTTGAACACAATGCTAGCACCTTCTTCTTGGACAAGTACGAGGGTCTCCTGTAGGATTTATAAACGACCATTAGATGATGTTATGGGGACATAACATTACTATTATAGTTAAAATATGGGATGTTTTATGGTTTTACAATAGCTTACACCTCGATAGAGTAGTTTGCTGACAGTGAGGGTTTATTTTATACTTTCAGATAAATTTTATGAAACTTGGAAATTTCACGTAAAGATTAGATGATTTTAGTAAAGGCAAAAATACCTCGAATCCGTGCGAGCATGTTAAAGTAATAGACATGCAGACTATTATGCGAGTTAGGAAATATTGAGAGTTATATTGTGAATGTTGAGAAATAGTAGGGATAATTAGTAAGGCACATACCTGGGGTTATTGTATCATTGAGAAATATATTTCAGCTTAGCTCATTTGAATTCCTAGTGTGAAAGAATATGAAATAATTGTACGATCATTCAACTCTCGTCTGTTGGGTTATCTTTTGATCCTATGAATGATCTTCTTTTTTCTGGATTTGAAAATTCTTACGCCCACATGCAGCTTGGTCGCTTGTCAGGTTGAAATACGGGCCAAGCTGAACGTCTATCTCGGCTAGAGCTGGGGTTGCAGAAACGTGGTGCCGGTTCCTGAGAATCCTTTAAAGTTTTGTTAAAGATTTTTCTCTTATAAAATCAGGATCGTGGTTTTCCTATTATTCTCTTTATATAACCACCATACTCCACCATATTCTAGTATTTTTTTGTAACATGAATAATGCTCTTGCATGATTTTCAAACAGGAGGTGGGGAGAAATCATTGTATTTATTATTTAATTACATGCATTTATATATGGTTGTAGGTAAATACATGTAGAACGCAATAATAGGTTTAAAAATTGTTGTTTATTGTTGCAAATATTTATAATACATATAAGGCCTCTAAGCGCAATATTTAATTGACTGACATTGTACTATGAAGCTAATTACAATGCAAAAATTGGTTACCAATAATTGGTTATTCCATACCATTTTCCATTAGCAAAAGTTCAAGATAAAAAGTATAGAACAAGATTTAATTGTTTTTTTGTTATTATTTTGTTCTTCGCCCCTGAGGATGGTTATGACTGACACTGTGCTTACGATGTGGCAACGCTCGAATATCGGAGGTTGGTGATGGTTTGATTATTGAAACGTCGGCTTTATTGTTGACAAATGTGAAGATGTTGTATTCCAGCTATTGAATAGGATCGAAGATATAAATACGTAGTTGCGTGATGTGATTGAGTAGATTTTGGTTAATGGGTCATCATTGTTGTCGACGAGAGGGACGTTCCGTTGATAGGCGATGAATTCTCTGCTTGGCTTGATGACTGACAGCAGCTTTCTCCTGGTTCCATTGAAGTGTGGTTTGACAGGGGAAGGTTTAAAAAATGTAAATACAAAAAAAGATAACAGTGAGAAATTCAAAAGAGTCTGCTGAAGTATAGTTGTCTAAGTTTGATAATTATAATTTATCGTAGATGTTCGTTGAAGATTTTATTTGTTTAATAGTTGATTTAAAAATGATTAAATTAATACTCACTTTACACAATTTTTGAACAAATCATATACACGGCTGCGATAAACACTCGCTGACCGTAAGATAGATATCATCTTTTTATTCTTAATTATGACTTTGAATAGAGTGAGGTTCTCACGTCAAATCCGAAGAGAACAAGTTCCGAATTGTGCCTAAGGGTGCTAGATTACGAGGACATTTATATATGGAAATGACTGGCTAAAAGTTGCTCATGACGGGTGGGCTGGACAGTAGCACTTTGCGTGACTCTTACGATGCGATAGGTATGTCCTGAAGAGAATTTCTGCTAGAAAATTTTAGGTAGGTTCGAATTTCGCCCAATAGAACAATTTCTTTGATCCGTTAAACTTTCTCAAGGATCAAAGTTGCATTATTTTGTTGACGAACGCATAAGTGGTGGTTTGCATAAACAGTGGTGGTTTGCATTAACAGTGGTGGTTTGCATAAACAGTGGTGGCAGGAGCTTTGCGCCACCAAAATCTTAGAAGCATTGCATTGAAAACGCCTTCTGCTAAAATGCATTGAACTAATATCCAATCAAATTCCTCGAAAGCTGTGAAGCTTATCCGTACTTGAATATTGTAAGTACTGGCGCCCAAATGGGTAAGTGCAATTGAGCTCTTGTTGTCTAGACATATTACAGCTTATTGAATTATACGCATATCTCGACAGGACTCGCGACTTGTCAGGGAAAATCAATCTGAGAGAAAGTAAGGGCTGGTTATCGTTCGAACTAGATATTCATAGGAGCCGGAAACTAACCAACTATCAATCAATTGTTTGAGTATTCCAACATGAACCGCATCCGTACAAAAATTATTCATTCACGAAGCACTTCCCATCAAACGATTTCTTATTTCATCCGTACTGTACCTGTTACAACTATTCCTACAGTTGGTATCTATATAGAATCACTCAATGGTATCTATATAGAACAATATGTTTGTCAGAGATCATCGATGAAATCAGGAAGACAAGCTGCAATCACCGCATCCACTCCTTCATCATAACAATATCAGCTCTCACTTAGGACGTCGGAAGGTGTGTATCCACCAAACAAACAATAAGGAACTCTTTGTTGCCATGTCGCGTAAAAAACATATAAATCAACTGAATTTAAATCATGTAAATTATTATTTCTCCTAATTTACTTGAGGAAATGCAGTGTCTCTACTGAACAACTTATTTAGTTTATTTTACTATGAAGAATATATTGTTGCTGCGGCTGCCACATATATTATATTAAGTGCAAAAGAATCATAAAATTTTAGTGCGGCTCAGGCTTCAAAATACCTTGTTGGATTAAAGCTATTAGTAGAACACACAACCGATGGGCAGATTCAAAAATTTTACACTGATCTGAAATGGTTATTGAGTCGTATTGAGCCACATATTGCAAAACTAGATTTCAATAATAGAGCAGAACAACTCCATTAATGCATTTACTTTAGAGTCATTTTCTTCTGTCATATTCTTAATTATTATTATTTTTTCATTTCAATTTCATCTCCACCAGTAATCTCAAAAATTGTGCCCACGCTATGAGTTTCTGCACATATACTTCATGTGTTTGGATTTCACAAATATAACCTCTTGTACGTTTCAAATTATCATGTCGCATTCCGCTTACAGGAAGCTAGACTAGAAAATACATATACACTAACAGGAACAATTGATTCATCCATAGACGTTTCCACCGCGGCAACACAAATTGCAATTTTTATTTGTTTTCGTAAGTTCCACCTACTTTAATCTGTAATGTCTTCAAATGGAAACACGTAACAAAAACCAACTTTATATTTTGTTTACAGCAACAATAGCAAACCCATTGGAACATTTTCGAAAGAAACAAATTCGACTAAAGTTCCTCATTGTTCCTTTGGTATCATAAAAATTACTTATTTGAAGGAGATCAACTAAGGTGTAATATGTTTAGTAGAAATTACTGTTTTCGGGTGCTCTTTCCCGATATTCACGGTACTTCCTGTCATACCTCCGAAGAGTCTGCAATTCGAAGTTGCAGAACATTCACACTGTGATTGGCAGAATGTTTTGCAGAATCTCTACATGCGCTGGTATCCACCATTACTTAAAATGGTTAGGTTTTGCCAGTTCCTTCTGGTGTGCCAGGCTGTGGTGCCTAAAGCCCTACTTGTCCTACACTTTTATGCTTAGGCATTCCAATAATTGATTGTTCCATGTATCTTGCTATCTCAGTTTTTTTTACATTTCTTTCATGTTGTAAACATGCACCCTCGCACGCAGCCTCAGCTTTCTTCTGTGGGTATCTTTTACCCCCAATCTCTTTTTCAAATGTTTCCTTCTTGGACATTATATTTGTGACGTATGCGTCCATGGCTTTCCAGTCTCTTTCCGACCTCAACATCCAGCTTATGAGTTCATCTATTTTCCTTCTAGTTCATTTCTCTCTGTTCCATGCGCAGGGCAAAAGAAAATTGTGTGCTCCGTGTCATCAATATCTTCATTGCATTGTTCATAAGTGTCCAAGTTTATTTTTCCAATCATCTTCAAAGATTGGGCAAAGCATATGCGCCGTTAGTGCGTGAATAAGTGGATTATTCCGTGTATTCGCATAATCCACGGCTTAATTTCCGGGATTAGGTTTTTTGTCCAGATGCCCTCGTTTGAAGCTTCGCGCTCACTTTGCCACTCTTCAAGCAAACGATCTCTAGCGTCTCTTTTATATATTTTTTTCACTCTTATTTGCTTGTTTTATATTCGCATACACCACTTTTCGTTCTTTTCCTTTGAGGTGAAGTGGTGGTGTTTTTGCCTACACTTGCAGAGCATTCTTTGACACTGTCCTATATGCCGATGTTATGCCTAACAATCCTCTTCTTTGGGTCTTCGCTAGGATTTGTCGTGCGTTTGCCTTCTATGTGGCATCTGACCATTTCGGGACTGCGAACAAGATAATAGATTCAGATGCTCCTATTAGGAATTTTCTTTTGTCATTTTTTGTTCCGCCTACTCTTGGCATGAGCCTTGTGATTTGTGCAGTTTTCTTGCTGGCTTTATCGGCTGGCTCCTTTATGTGCTGCAATTCAATGTTGAAGGACATTCACATATAATGTGTTTTGCAGAATGAATGTCTTTCAGATTTTAGTTAGACCACAGCCCTTTGCCACAGCTATTGCCCATTAAAAAATTAGCTTATGAGCTATTTCGTTGCCGTCAATCTCTACATATGCTGGTACCCACAATAACTTATGATGGTTAGGTTTTGCCAGTGTATTAGGCAGTTAGGCAACAATTTGGACTCAGGTTTTAGTCTGCAGTGCCATCAGAGCAGCTTGATAATCAGTCATGAATATTGATATTTTCCCCTTTCATGCCTTTACACATGATATCTAGGACACAAATGTTCAATGGCTAAAATTTCAGCCAGTAAGATAGTGGTGTGTGCATTCAGTGCAATCACAGTTTTACATTATGGGTCGTATACCCCAGCTCCAGCACTGTCTGGTTTTGACCCAACGGTGTATCATTTCAACGCACCCCTGTCATACAGAGGAGCATGTTCCCAGAAGTTCCTGGGAAAACTAGCAACTTCAAATCGTTGTTCAAAGTTGAACCTTAGTGGGATGTCATCCCACCTACAATCGGTGAGTTGTACCGCTCCGGTTTCTCTAAGGATCTTCAAGTGTCCTGTGAGGTTATAGGCTTTCCGTTTTGTTGTCCAGACAGTAGCTGTGCCTTATACCAGAGCCTCTATTTTCACAAATAAGTGAAGTGAAAGCAGACCAATCAGTGCCCCTAACGTAGCTGTAGGAATGGTAAATATTGCCCCGGTTATGTTCAGACATGCAATTCTTTGTAGTTTTTGTCATAAACTCTGAGCCTTTTTCTGCTACATTTTAGGCCACCAGTCCAGAGCATTATACGCTACGATAGGTCTTACACTTGCTGTATGAGCCCAGTGAATCACTTTTTGGTGTAGATCCTATGTTCTACCGAAAAGCATTTTGCAAGCACATAAGGCTCCCGTGGCCTTTTGTTATGTCTTCAGCAAATGTGAGTACCTGGTCAATTTATGGTCCAAAACTAAGCCCAAATATTTGATATCCCACTTTGTCATGATTGTTATGCCATGCTCTTTCTTCCTCCTTGTGAATAGCACAACTTTATTGGGGTAGACGGTTAACCCATTTTCTCTATACCGTTTGGTTGTGATGTTAAGGGCACTTTGCATTCTAGTAGACACTATTGTGTCATGTTGATCTTATTCTATCAGCACTAGGTCACCTGTATATCCTTGTACTTGATGACGGACTGTTGTTAAGATGTTAGATCTTCAACTACAACAGGCTAGAGCAATGGTGACAGAACTCCTCCTTGGGGTCATCCCCTAGTTGCTCTAACAGCGGCAGACGCTTGAGATGAAAGTGATTGGGCTTGTGGAAGTGGCGGAGGCAAAGGAATAGGCGGTGGTAGTAGGCGAAAATGGAGGACACATGGTGGGAGTCTGGGGACGATTCGTTGCTGCTGCGCTATCAATGGATTGTGGACTTAAAAGCGGCGTGGAACAGCGTGATTGATGAAGCGAAAGCGGCGGAAGGAGCGGATGATGATGTTGCAGATCGAGGGGAGAGCGAGCTCCACCACGTCATCCACTACGCTACCCTTGGCACACGGGGCGGAGCTAGTCTATGATGTGTGGGCGACGGTTGTGGAATCGATGATGTAACGACGCTCGGGGCACTAGAAGAATTAAAATAATTTTCCATTGAGTCGTCTGCTTCTGATATGAAGTTCTTGATTAATAGTTCACGAATTGGAACGCAACTGACTGGCATTAAAAATGAAACGATTTAACAACACTTGCACTGATTGTCAATTTATAATATTAACATATGCGATAGTCTTCAAACAACTTCAGAAATTAAATATAAAAAAATTAGGAAGTGATTTGTTAATAACACGAAAACAAAACAAATAAATTATGAGTTAAATTTCTGATTAACTATATTTATTATCAGTTATAATCACACCAAATAAAGTTCTTTGCCCTAAACGTGCACCTACCTTCCGGTTTTGCAACATTGCACTGATCCACGTAATTATCGGCTCTGAAAAGGTCTTATTGCGTGCCGTTTGTTATGCCTCAATTGATTTCTCAATTTTACCCACTAGGGTATTTAAGGCCGTATGTAAGGCTGGATTTAACCTGTTGGTGATCAAATTGGCAAGAATGGTGCAGTGTCTTATATAGGATTTCTTTTCTCAGAAACTGATCCAACACTTTCTCCATTCCTTTCAACAAAAACGAAGTTAACCTGATTGGTATATATGCTTAAGAAGAATCTTCGACTTTCCTCCTCCTATGCATATAGACTTCTCTCCAGCTATCTGGAATATATCGAAGCATAAAGCTGAATTTGTAAAGTAAACACAAGTGTGACAATATGTCTTACAACTACCTTTCAATGGTCACTACTCTCTCAGTTATCTTTCGCGACTCTCTCAATAGCGAAATATTTTATTCGCTAGTTGATGGGTTCTAGAGAGTACTGATGCCAACATAGTTATAGCTTCAGTTTCCTCCAGTTCACAGTCAGCAATTTTGAGGTTCTCGGAAAGTCGGTCACTAGCGACATGCGATATCAGAGTGATCATTAGTAGCTCTAACATTTCCTGAGCGTTCTCTGTGAGGCTTTTTGCTTTTCCAAATGCAAAAAGGCCTGTGAGGCTTTGATGTTTGGCTTTTCCAAATTACGTACACGTTTGCATTGTATTTTTTTTTATTTCATTTTCACCAATCCTTTTTAAATTACCTAATGACACAATAGTGAAAATGCATGAATATTTCGCTCGGTGTCTAGAATTTCGCTAGAAGTTAAAATATAAATACGCATTCACCTGGCGAGGGGCAACTACGAAACGAGCAACTCGTTCTACTTTAGTTAAGTTAAACAACATACAACGTAGTAAAGTACAATATAGACACATCAAAATTCCGCCCATCTCCATTAGCCGATGTCAATTATTTGGCGATTCCTGTGTTATGTATTTAGTAAAAATCTTGTTATTTTAATATGAAAATTGAACATGTTAGCTCGTTCTATATTACTGGGTTGTTTAAACATGCTCATTCCACGTGCAATATAGGTTGTAGGTAAGGTGTGGCCGTGTGAATGTACCTTTATAAGAATTGTTATCTGTGTTTATGAAATAAATTGATCTTTGAAAGAGGATTGTCACATAACCACTTGCGGAAATGGGTTTGTCTATTTAATATTCACATCACGTGGATAAAGAAATTACATGTGCATATGCGACCATACTTTACATCATTTATTGAATGAACTATAAATAAATATTAACTGATTTCAAGTGATTTCGCTTAAAACAACATTATATAGTCAAAAATAACTTTAATTGTTGTTAATTGTTACTTGTTTATTTAAATGAAATCAGTGGTTCTCAATCTTTTTGGCTAATGTCCCTTTCTGATGTTTTAAGGTACTTTCTGACCTACTTCATTCTAATTCAGATGTAGATTTATTTTGTTAAAGTAAACTTAAGAATTAAATTGGAAACAAATTATTCTGTCCTAATCTGAGGATAAAAGATCTATGCACAAAATGTGAGTCCATAATATAGATTCTTAAATTCTAACACCTCCATATCTGCTTGCGGAAATATTGTACCACATGCACAATGAGGTGAAACCACTAGTAGCGTAGCCAGGATATGACTTAGATAGAGGGGAGGCATGAATCAGAGGTTCATTTCAGTGATACTCATTTCTGAGTTTCGAGACATTTCAGAAAAAATCCATATTAAAAGTGAATTGGAGACCCTTGGAGCTCCCTTCCTAATTACACCTTTGATCCATAATTTTAGTAAAAATTTAGCAATATTATAGGCACAAGGCAAATAAAGTATAAACCTAATATAGCATCCTCGTGCCACTTCATCGATGTTTGGTTAATTAGAAAATTTAATTCATTTTGGAGGAATGTACAGAATTATCTTAGCTAAATAAATTAAGTAACTAAATATGTTAGCTAGCTTATAATCTGCTAGCAAGGGGTTAGATCTGATGAATACGGTGAATGGTCGATCAATTCCTAGCCTAATTCGTTCAATATTGCTGCATGACGGTGGCTCAGTGAGCGGATGCGTTGTCATGATGGAACAGAACTTTTTTGCGAGCCAAACCAGGGCAATTTTTCTTCAATTCGGCTTCAAAACGGTCCAATAATGCTGCGCAGTAATCGCCAGTTATGGTTTTAGCTTTTTCCAATTAATCAATAAGAATAGTACCTTTCGCATCCCAAAAAAACATCGGGTTGTTTTTGCCTTCTTCGGTGAGCCTTCGGCGCTTTTTCTCCACTTCTTTGACTGTTTATTCGTCTCCGGCGTATAGTAATGGACGCATCAACAGTGACATATTGATAGAAAAAATCCTTCGGATCACGTTTTATCTTTGCCAAAAGCTTCTTCGGATCCGTCACACGTGTGCATTTTTGATCGATAGTAAGTAAACGCGGCATCCATCGCGCGGTTACACACGCATCTACACGCTCAGATGTTTGCAGCCTCTGCTAGCTCACGATGACGAGTTGTACTCGTACGACTATGAACTAATTCACCATTCTAAAATTTAACTGTTGCTAGCGACGGTGCAGACTCGCCATAAACAGCAACCAGTTCTGCTTTGATTTCTGCATTGTTTTCCCTTTCTTGTGAAGGAACTTAGTCACTGAACGGTATTCGATTTTTTCCATTTTTTACAAAACAGAAAAGTTGCTGGCTAGCGATGGCTGTAAAAACCAAGCTAATTGTTCTTTTTGCTTCAAATTTTGACAGACATCTATTGGATGGCAGATGTCAAAACCAATATGGCGTTCGTTGTCACGCAACGCTATCTATTGAAGGTTAGATTTATGTCAAACCACCCTCATATTTCATATATTAATATCCACAAAAACTGTGAATAATGTATCACATCTGGCACGGATCCATCTGGCAATTTATATTTTTAAGTGTACCTTTACTTTTTAGTGTAAAAATTGGCGGAACAAAAATCTTGGACTAGATGAGTAAGTAAAGTATTTGCTTAGAACAACTCTATAATAATAACCTGTCTTGTCATAAAAAAAATTATATTCCAAAACATAGAAAATAACACAATTATAAATACTTTCAGTTTCTTTGTTCTTCCGTTTCTTTATCCATCCTTTTTACTTTCCTTTTTTCCTCTCTTCGTATCTTCTCTTTTTCTATTTACTGTAAGATAGAAATAGGAAGCTAACCTTTCTAATTTTTTTTACTCTATCCCTCTCCCATCCGCACCCAAAACATCCTCTTCCCAAAATCCCCTGTCTTTATTAACAAAACATGAATGAAAAGAAAGGAGATCACCTCTACTTGTACAATACATTTTACTGTTATTTTTTTCGTCCCCTTCGCACCCCCTCCATTCATTCTTTCTCGTTTCATACTTCCCGTCTACTTATTTCTTCAATTATTTTACACATTATTCCTGTTTTCTTCGCTTCCGGTCGCATAAACCCTCCAATTTTCCGCCTCTTTTCTTTCATTCTAATTTCATCTCACATGCTTCTATCCAATGCTCCGATACTTCTCTTCCTTAACACATATTCTACATTTACTATAATTATCCGTCCTCCAGTACTTATTTCCTCTTTCCATATTTCCGCATCAGAATCTCGCTATCATTCTTTTTTCTTTCATACTTTTATTTGATGAACCCTCTTCTCCTCTTTCAACACTGAAACTTTCTGTTATATCTACTCACCCTAAACCTTCCATTTCTTTCTTGCAATTCCACATCTTTCATCTTTTCTTTCACTTCCATTACAACGTACACACATTCTGCCATCATTCTTTCGCACTCTGACCATCCTATCCTTTCGTACACTTTTCTTCTATCTTCCACCCATTTGTTTCCCTCTGTTCTCATGTTTTCTTGCTTCATCGTCTATGTTTTCTCGTTTAATTTTTTTTTTTTCATTTTTTACTAATCTTTCCTCTATATCCGTCATCACTCTTTTCTCGTACTTCACCAATATCCGCTGTGTCTAATAACTCCAATATCATCATTAAAAACATGGATTAAATTATGTAAATTATATCAATACATTTTCTTATATGTATATATGCACCAACGAGAAAAAAATTATTAATTTTATGGAGTATGATTTCAATATTAATTTATATTGTAAATAAATATATTGCATAAATTGCACATATTTAAATGCATAGTAAAAACAAATTATGTAAGTGGATGAATAGATTAGATATTCTTATTATGCAAAAAATAATGATTTAACAACAATTATTCAAACTAAAATTCATGAAATATTCATAAAGCAACAAACGAGTAATTTACAAGCAATTAAAAATTCTTTGTCAGTTTTATTATGTGAGATGAATAATACTTTGATCTGTTTTATTCCAACAGGAAGTCGTCTGTTTGACTTCGGCTAACTCCTTTTTGGTACGGTTTTATAACACAATTGAGAAATAATTTTTTTTTTAATAGTTCGTTAGCGTCTCTCGACTTACATTCTTCGGGTTACGTCGATTTATCGTATGTCAAATTTTTTATCGGTAACAGACCTCCAGGTTTCGTAAATCAATAAATAAAATTTTTGTTTCGAGATTAATCTTTTTTTTTTATATAACAATAAATACATATTTGATAATGGTACACTTTAATTTACAATTTAATAAACAAACATAATTAAGCCTAGGCGCCCACATTGTGAGTTTTTGTCACGCATCAGTTTCGTCGCTGTCTCCTCGCAAAATTCGTGTGCGCTAACGAATAGGTGACTGTCGCGGCGACTTTCTTATGATTTTCAAGTTATTATAAAAATGGACTTCAACGAGCGTAGCAGTTGTGTGCACTCTTGAATCACGGAAGCGAAAAAATAATTTAACAAAAATTACTCGGTTCATCTAGTTTGGAACGACAGATTATAACAAATAAATTTTACATTTTGCAGGAAAAATAGAAAAACAATCCTGAGATATATAAATATAATAATAAGGATTCTTTTCCATTTAATTTATAATTATTTATTTGATATAAATCTTTAATGTTTTTGGTGTGAGATGAAATAAAATTTTTAATAGAATATAAAAATATTTGTTCTAAAAATGTAAAAAAAAAACATAATAAAATACTTTTTAAAATAACATTTGAAATATTAAAATGACAAAGTTATAAGATCAATTTGACATGAATTGTTTTTTAATCAACAATAATACCTTTCTAATTATTTTTTGTTCTACATTTATTCAAATTTATCTTATTAAAACATGTTCTTATATAACTTCTGGTTTAAATAGTTTGGTTCAATTGATTCTGTTTAAAAAATTTTCATATCATTTTACGACGAAGAAGATAATCATTTTCGAAACGTAAATAAATGTTGAATAGTTAATATTTTATTCTGATAAATATTGACATTTGCGCAACGTGTTGTTCAGAAGATTATAACCTCTCAACAACACGTTTTTCTCAAAGTGATAAAAAGTCACCCATGTACGTATGTGGGAGCAACAGTTCCGTCACTTAGAAGTTGCCTGGCCATGCAACAAAGAGTCACTCTACTGTCGCGTCGCCTAGTGTGCTCATCTCCATTGAACGTAATAGCTCATAGTAAAGAGTGACAGATTGTTGCGCGACTAAAGTCACTCGTGTGCGCATAGGCTAACTTAATTACAAAGCCTATTAATGCGAGACTATCCTGAGATATGTCTCTGTCTCTGTTGAGAGCATGTTATAAATAATAAGATAGGTGCAGACTATTGTGCGAATTAAGAAATATTACATATATTACATATATATATTATGAAGATAAGGAATAATAGAGCTATTGTAGGGGGTACCTAGTTATAATGTATCGTGTACTTACTGTGTTATTGTAATTGAGAGACATTGGTATAACGTGTAGGATATTTGTTGTTATTGTCTTCCAGAAGTAAATTCCACGTTAGCGTCTATCTTCTTAGTGTGTAATATTAATGGGAAATTTTTAGTAATATAGCCTAGGCACCGAGGTGATCAAAACCTGGTTGGAACTTAAAATAAGAAATTGCGGACTGCCGATTAATAGGAAAATTGTTGTTTAGAGTTAGTTACCTTGTTAACTAAACTTACGTAGTCAGGATCTTATGATGTAATGTGTAGGGTCGACCATTAATTAATTGTACTATGTATTTAATCTACCATATTAATCTACTGGTTAATCTTTTATATTACAAGCCATCTTTGTTTTGCTTTGCCATGTCATGTTTCTGTTCAATGTCAGATTACGTTCGTTTTACATGGTGTTATTATGACTGACTGATGTTAACAGAACCCTATAGTTGACACTGGTGGCTGATGCTGGATGCTAACATCACGCTTGTATGAAATTAGTGCACGTAGCGCGTACTACTGCGTAAGTCATATATGACTGGTTTTCTTTAGAGTTGAAAATAATGGATGAAACTTAAGCGTAGTAATGTCTTGTCAAGATTTAGGAGTTTTAAGGGCGATTGTTACATCCCTGCTCCTAATTGTTAATTCAATTGTCGATTTCTAGCCAATCTAAGTGGTGCAAATTTAGAGTAGTTGTGTAGAAATTGCGTTCAATTGCGATAGAAAGAGAGAGAGAGAGAGAGACGAGACGAGACGAGAAATAAAACCAACAAATGATGTAAAATTTTCTCGCGTAAAATATTGCTATGAAATCCCTTTCTGTCCAACAAGAAATACAGCAATTTGGGTGCGATTTAAAACACCAATCACAAAGAAACTTACTTTAAGTTCAACTTAAACAGCATCAGCTTAAACAGCTGCTTGCTGAAACTTCAACATGGCTTGGTACAAAATTAGCTATAATTATATTACTTGTAGTGTTTATCATTGTTTCAAAATATTCAGGGTTTAACTTGGAACAACATATGTGGCTATGTCAATGTGGCATATGTGGCTATGTCATTCGAACTCCAATGAAATTTCATTGGAAGTAGCTCCTCATGATAAATATTAGTACCTTCATAATAAGCCCTATCTTATACCTAGCTCAAGATGCTATACGTTGACTAAATGGCAAATTTAAATTAGTATCAAACGTGGTGTGATATCCTCCATCCTTTCATCTTTTGTATCATGTCGTAGTTTCAGCGTATGAATTTGGTGGTTGATAACGCAATATTACAAGGTTGGATCACCAAAATGTATAAGTCGAGACAGTCCATTAGATACAAATAAATTCATAGATCAAAGATCGGTTCGCCGAAATGCTCTAGTCTGAATTGTTCTGGTTAAGGTTCCATTCCCCAGAATCCTAGCGATGTAATACTTTACCAAGGAGAAAACTGTATAAAAATATAGAGTGTAGCGTAAATATAAGAACAGTAAATAAGCAAAGTAAATGCTTACTATTAAGTGAAATACAATTTAAGTACAAGAACAATAATCAAGCAAAATTATCCTGCGCATTACAAATTTGAAATCAGTACAACAAAATGTCACAAGAAACAGCTTGTTTTGTTCAACTTAACAAAGAAAAAATTAAATTTCGTTGAATTATAAGTCGCATTTAGCTAATCAAGTAATTACATAGTCGAACACTTTATTATAATAGTTACACATGACAAAACACTTTTTCTTTCAATGAAAATATTTGGGGCAAGTAATGTAATATGTATGCAAAGGCTCATTACCTTAGCATAACATTACAATAATAATAATTTCCATATATGCGTGCACTTTTGTCGGCATTCTTTTCATTTTTATTACACAGCTGATGTACTGTAAGAAGTTATAGAAGCGTAAGAAGAATATTATTATTTAAAATTGTTATGTTTGTCGCACTTTTTGTGCACACGTTAATGATTTAAAATATATAAAGTAAACGTAAATTAGAGTTATTAAGAAAGGTGCAAAATTAGAACGAACATTTTTCTTGCACGCTATGTAATATACAAATTCTTTTTAAGTATAGGCAGATAACGCAGGCCTGCATTTTTTCAGTTTTATCATGTTTTTCAACTTTTGATGATGGATTCCTATGTATGTTTGTGCGCTGAATCCAAAAATGATATTAGTTTCATTCCATTATGTCAGAAATCACAAATATAAGACCTACTGATAGATTTAAATGCATAGGAAATGCTGCCATCTGTTGGTTTATGATGAAAACGAATCGTTGACATCATAAACCGGCAGATGGCAGCACTTTCGTCATTAAACGTGTTGTACATCTCAAATGTCTGGTACGTATCCGTTGGTACCAATTGGTACGTATCCTCCAGGATCAAAAGTGTTTGTGTCGGCGGATATACGCTAAAAAGCAAACATACAGTGTTTGAAATGGCGTCAAGAGGCAGTAAAGAAAATGTCTGCAATTTTTTTTTGTTACATTTGTGGTGAGTAAATGGTGTCAAGACCAAAAAGACATATAGATCATTCGTGCGGCAAGTGTATCTCAGTATTTCGGTATAAAACAAAGTAGGAGATCAAGACAAAACTTTGGCACCCCACTATGTTTGCTATACGTGTGTTGAAGGAATCAGACGATGGTCAAAGAGTGAACAACATTGTTTCAGATTTGGCGTTCCTATGGTCTGGCGAGAGCCATAAAATCATAGTGATGATTGTTACTTTTATTTACGGGTGTGCACGGTTTCAATGTAAAAAATAAAAAGAACATCGTCTATCCAAATCTGCTATCGGCTTTACGTCCTGTCCCTCATAGTCCAGATGTACCACTGCCTATACAACCAGAAAATTTACCTGAAGTAGATGGTTCAGAAATTGATTCAAGTGAAGAAACCAAACATAACGAAGTGGAGTATGAACCTGGCAATTCTGCTCCACAACCATTTACACAAACTGAACGGAACGATTTTATTCGCAACTTACATCTGACCAAAGATGCTTCAGAATTGCTTGATTCGCAGCTTAAAGATAAGAATTTGCTCGCAACTGGTGCTCCGTTGTCCTGGTTCTGGTACAGAGAAAAGAATAACTAAGTAAAATGTTCTTGTCCAGTAGTATATAATATCAAATGAAAATCATCGGAAATTGGACATCAGGTTTTATTGAAAAAAACAACAACTCAGCAAAAGTTTCGAGCCCTCAAGTAGCTCATCATCAGTGCTAAAAAAGACATTACACTTTTGGAACCCTATTGGCAATTATAAT
>WYDF02284113.1:0-16849 GCA_009867245.2 Adranes taylori | reverse complement strand
CGATCGGAGGTATCGGGGCGTCAGACATAAAGCACATACATACAAACATACACCGATATATATATATATATATATATATATATATATATATAGATTTGAAAACTATCAAAATTCTCTTGAAAATTATATTCTCAGGTAAAAAATTGTGACATTAAATGGAGTTAGCATCAACAGGAGAAGTCAGTTTTAATAAACCACACTCAACTTAACCGGGAATGGTAAAGCAAAGATTAATGCTTTATTTAGGGGCGTCGTTTAGATTAATTAACAATTTATTGGCATTCTAATAAATTTATACATTAATTAAACAGACAACGAAATTGATTAAAACCAAGATTCTAACTTAATAGGGCAAGTACAATCCAAGAATTAATAAAATATAATCATAATAAGACCCTATTTGTTTCATTCGCGATAACAATCCTTGAGGATCTATGAATTTTGCCAAATAATAACAGAAGTGCTGCTCAGGATGTATTCGCATCTTGACTTTATTTCATTTAAGTTAGCTTCAAATAGATTGAGCACGGATCATAAAGTAATAAAGTACATAAAACACATCAAGTCTCTAAATTAATCTATTCATGAGAAAACACCAATTTCCAATAAATAAAATAAACAGCAAACCGCATTAAATAGTGCATTAGTAAATAGGCTTTAATAAACTAAATACATATATAACAAGACACAGTGGTTAAAATCAGCTTACAACTTGTACATAAAATTAATAATTATGTACAAAAGGGGGGCTATTAATAAAACCTTACTATTTTGCAGCTCTTAATTAGATAGTACTCTAATTACTATGAAGCTATCGCTAGATCAACGTGGTACGAATGAAACTCATAGTTTAATGCTAAGTAGATAAATCTCAAATCAAATACAAAATAATCAGGCTTTTATTTTAAATTTAACAATAATAAATTATACGTGATATTGAACTAAATAAATCAAAAGTGTGTAGGGTACCTTTTGGTATAGCACACCTATGCGCTTTGCTTTACTCCATTAAAAAAATTATGATCCTACATGTTTAAAAGTCATAGCACTTGACCTCGATTAATATGCAATAACTTTAGCTTACTATTAAGATATGCCACTTTATTAATGGTATCAACTATAAACATGAATTTGTTGTCGATGCTCATGTAAATACAAATATATTATAATACGAATTGACATTGAACATGATGATATGAACATACTATATGTTTTGAGTACAAAATCTATGTAGTGACGTATAGCTACCTTGTTTTTCTAAATATCTAAATATCTATCTATTGATAATGAATTTAATTATATATATTTAAGATGAATCTTGAACTATAGAAAATAGGAGATATTTTTGATACCTTCGTACTTGATGCTGTTCGAATAAGAGTGGTTTTTTTTTTGTTAAATTGAATACAGGACCAAGTAAATAGAATTGCTTTTTCTTTTTCTTTAAGATCTTTACAATTGGGATTCTTTGCTTGTTACGTGGTGCTGTTTAGAGCATTCCTTAATTGAAATGGACTACCATAACAAGCATATAATTTAGCAGTCCTAGCAGTCCTGCGAAATACTACGAAGCATAATAACCGTGGTTCATATTCTCCAGGTACTCCACTAACTAACTGTTCTAAATTGATACCGATTTATAAATTATCAAATCTTGTGTACAATGGTAAAGCGGAAGTATTTTTGAGTTTGTTTCACTTATCCTCAAAATACATCCTTTATGTATGCTTTATGACTGTGATTAATAATTAAACATTTATGGTTTAATAAGAAATTAAAAAATATCTACAGGTTTTTTAAACTATTCATGTTTGAACAAATTAGATAGTGAACAAATTAGGTAGCATTACTTTAGTTACAACGAATAAAATTAGCTATTCCAAATAAATTCAAAAGAACTTAAATTGTTCCAGTTTCTCAAATAAATCAATTTATAATAAATAAAATTCCAACTTACGTCTGTACTGAAGACATCGAATGCGCAACAAAATGATAAGATTATAAACGCTAATATTTTACTAATAAATTCTAGTATTAAAAGCTGGTCCCAACTTTGCCTAAGTTTGATGCATCTCAGTTCTGATTACTAGAAAGCCTATTACTTAATTTATTTTTTCGTTACCTGTTTCTAACTATATGAACGAGAAACGTCTATCCTCGACGGTCATGGGTTTACGTTAAGATACTTTACCGTCTGCATTGGTTTGGAAGTGACACCTGCGATTTTTCCGATAGAATGCATTTTTATATATTATTCTAAAATAAGCTTTGTATAATTAATGAAGTTATAATGATATATTGATACATTATTTTATGGAATTTATTGGTTTTAATGACATTATTCCCTTTGATCATTTAAAAATATTTAAAATTACTAGAGTAGAATCCAAGGAATTGAAAACGCCTAACATTTTTGTCGGTACAATATATTATATGTTATAATTATCTAATCAATTAACAACATCAATCAATTATTAAATAACAAATGCCAGCTTGTCTAGATTAGAGTTTTATTTGAAAACGTAGGTGGCGAAATAAATGAATGTATGCTATTCAACGCATTTGTTAAAGCGTCATTTGTTATTAAATTATCGATTTATGTTCGAATTGTGTAGCGAAATATGACATGAAATATATTATTTTAAGGGATTCTTAATAGTTTTGCAGTTGGCATAAAACTGGGCACGTTCGGTTTAAATTTTGAATATAATTGTTAAAGCTTGTCCATTTGATACTTAATTATTTTTTGGCTATGGCAGATTATAGGCATGGCTACTGTGGCTATGGCTACGGTTGCTATGACAGCTACAATCAAATAGTCTTATTTAAATGGCTACACCAATGCTTAAAGATGTAAATAAAGTTGTCTTATAGCAACGCGAAAATTATTATGAAAATTAAAGATATTATACTAACACGATTCTCTGAAATTAAAATATTCATTTCCTAGGAAATGCAGATTGCCTTGTCCATTTTAATAAAACAGCAATTGTTTTAAATTACATACCAAACATGTGTTACCTGTTACTAGTCAAAAATTAGCGTGGCTATTGTTGAAAGTTAAATAATGCCATATTCGGAAAAGGCAAAGTTTGAAACATTATGCTTCACGCATAGTATAACATAAAACGCATAGGAAATATGATTAAAGTTGTCCGAGTGGAAACATTTATTATTTTGTAACGGTAATTTTGAATGTGTTAAAATAGATTTCATACTTTTAGTTAAATACTAAATGCAAAACAAAATGTTGTACTTTTGTTGAATGTGTAATAAGGCTCTTGAGTTTTTAGCTTTTGTTCATATGTTGCTATCCATTCTGTCCGAGAAATGTTATATTAGAGCAATGCTATAAGGATGCGCTTGATATTGTATTTTGCGGATCAAAGCATAACTAAATTAATTCTAATAATAATTAAACTATTTTTAAAAGTTTTAAACGTGATCAAGTAACTCATTTCATTTTTAGTATGGTCGGTTTTTAATAATTGTTTTTTCTGTTAGAAAGAAGTTAGCAATCCAAACCTTTTATGGTTAAAATATGCAGACTATAGTTGCTGCATAACAAATTAACTGATGATTCGAGTATTAAAGATTTTTAAGAGCGTCGCCTGTTAAAGTCAGGATCCAAGAAATTGACTAGGTACTGAAATATTACTGTTTTTTTTTGTTTAGATTTGGTTTTCCTTTTTAACCACTTTACGTGGCTGTGATAGGCGAGTCTTCTACTTAAGGTCTACTTATTCGTTCTTTTGGGTTACATATCCGTAGTCAGGTCCTGGATGTCCCTTCTTTCCTGTTCTTTTATGCCAGCAGTAAGATGCCAGAGACGATAAGATTCAAGACGCGAAACCTGAAAGCACTACGTGTACTTTCATGAGGGAAATTGCGATTGTTTCTCTTGTCATCTTGTGTAGCCCTAGCGAGACATTCATGCTGATTAAATATTTGTATAGAATTATTACAATGGGTAGATAAGCAACAGTTCGGATTTTATTTCTCTCAGTACCGCTAGCAATTTACCATCTACCTGCTTAAATTTTGCGCCCGATAGATGGTTGATACGAAAGTATTTAATCATCCAGACAACATTTTCCATTATATTCTTGACTTCCAGATCCGTCCAGTCACAACTGAATTAAAATACACCAGCTAAACAAATTGTAGGCTACAATTTTATATCCAAATCTTTCTTGATTGATTTTTTCATGCGCACCACATTTACACCATTATTAGTAACACAGGTCGCGCAATGAATCTCTATTGTGATTAATACTAAACGAAATCATTTCACAACAAATTTTTGTCAAATTTTCTAAAATATGGGTTAGAGGTTTCATTAGTTTTATAGAGAAAGGGTTCCCTTTCTTTGATTGTAATTCTAGTGCACAACTGGCTCGTTGTGTACATTTGAGCATCTATATAATTGCACCATCTGTACTACTACATCTATATTAATTAATTAGCATAATTACTCTTTGTTCTAAGAGAATTAAAAGAGATCAAATGAGTAATGCATTTGAAAAGGAAGCACCTTTTCCCTGTAAAGTATCCAGAGCGCTTGATATTGGTTTTAAAATATTTTAGTATTCTTTTGATGTACGTTTGTGGGATTTTCTTTCCATCTTCCTCTAGATCTTCAGTCCTATACTATAGTGAGTGACATATATTTCGAAGCGTCTATTGTATGGACGCTAATAAAGTACAGCTTCCCCTGCGTAAACTGAATACCTACAGAGTATAAATAAATTAAATCATATTCAAATAAAACTTCCTTTCTCTAAGTTTGAGAAAATTATGCTTTAAATATTTAATATTATGTATTGTCCTGTTGATCAAAATACGTAAAATTATTTTCAATATTTTTCAGTACCAATCAAAGATAGTATCTGATATGAACTACAAGCTTCCGCTAAACACGAACAACGGACCTACAATATTCGACATGCGACAAAACTAGAAACGCCTTGTAAGCTACAAAGTTATAGCTTATTGCCAGTATAAAGTTTTATAAACGGAGATTGATAACAACAGCGTATTCAGGAAACTTAATTTAATTGTTCTCATTATAGATTACAAAATTTATCACTAAATTTATTATTGATTACTAACTCGGTTTTTACTCTTATTCGAAATAAAACAACACAACTGCAAATTTTGTATTGGTGTTTTTTTGTTACAAATGCGTCGATCCTTGCACCTATATCTATAATTTCTAAGTGATTTATTAGATATTTTGCATGATATTAAGTACAAAGTTTATAAAAGAGAAACAATTATAAAGGTATTCTTTAGTGTACTAAAAATCTTCTTATTCAAATTAGGTAATACACTAAATCAAAACGCACAAAATAATAAATTAAATTAAGACAAATAAATTTACAATTAAATACCAAGAGACAAGCGTCTACTGGTAGTGCTGAAGTACAATTTGAACTCTCGCGAAACTCCCTACTTACTATCTCGCCATGCTGACTCGTGCTAGAAACCGCTACTAATTCGAGCGGTTGGAGACCGAGGCAAGAGGGCACGAGACGAGACCAAAACACCAAGTACATTCTCACACCCTCCTGGTCTCTTGTCGTCTCGCCGAACGTATACTGCTGGCATTACCATTTTGATTATTTTTGTCCTACTGTTTGCTGCGCGTATGTGCATTATATGCACCTTTAATGCCTCGCTAATCTCTTTAGTTTTCTGTGACACTTTTGTTCGTAGTTTGCTACCGTAGAGTCGTTGGGATCTGAAGATCTTACATAGGAGATTAATCTTGGCGTTGATAGAAACGTTAGTGTCAAATTTGGGGATGCTGTGGAATTCCCACACACTTTCCTTGCAACTGCCTCTCAACTTTTCACGTGAAATATCCAGTATAATTTGTTCTCGAATTTACATCCCTACCTTATTTTGCTTTGTTTTTGATTTTAGCTTTTGATTTATTTCGCCGTGTTAATGATCCGAATTTTCCAGATTTTACAGAATTTTGAGGTTCAGATTAGCCAGCTTTGTAGAGTCCTCCTTGCCACTATTGTAGAACAACTATAGAACTTTAGTGTATTTGCCTGCATCAAAAGACGCCATACTGCTTACCCGAATTATCCAGACTTATCTATATATCTCTATTACCCCAACTCATCCATGTTACCCTTACTCACCCCTATTGTCAAAAGTCACCCGTATTATCAAAACTCACCCCTACTTTCTCCCATACCATACTTTGCTCTCCAGACTTTCTCTTTGCCTACCTTCCCTTTACCTTCTTCTCATCTTCCCACCCTATTCTTGGCCAGGCGACTCTACTACTCTGCGTCTGCTTGGCCACGTGAGTCACCGACTGTCTGCGTCTCTCTGGCCAAACTAACGTCCTACCTACTCATCTTCTGCTCAAACTTGTGCATCAGCTGTTTGGTCAGTTTTAAATAAAATGGTAAAAGGGACCTCCCTTGAATTAACGCTCTCTTCAGATTTGCAGATACAGTGCAGTGACGTAATTAGTAACCAATGCGTTGAACTAATTAGTATTGTGTGTGGATACCAATGCCGGAAAAAATCATAACTGCATCTGAAAGAATGTAGGCACTCCTGTTTGCTGTGAGTTAGTGCATTACAGACACTTTTAATGTCTCATTAATTTCGTTATATCTGACGTACCACGGTGCGTTGAGCACTTTCCTCATGGTTGCTTTCCTCATGGCGCTATGGTTGACCTGTCTTTAGCTTTTTGTGACCGTTTTGTCAATAGTTTGCAACCAGAGAGTAGTTGGAATCTTAAAATGATCTTTAGGATTTTTTTCGTAGTTTGATAGAAAGATTAGTTATAGTTGAAGATGCTTTAGAATTTTTGCACAGTTTTCCCTCCGACAGCTTGTGTACTTTCATGTTAAGCTAACAGTCTAGTTTGTTGTCGAATTTATATACCATATATTTATTTAGCCATGTTGCTGATTAACTTTTCTTCCATGAAATTTAATGACGTGTTGATCCTTTTCCTTTTGTCTTTTTTGATATTTTTTCAGTGTTGATTCGAATTTCCCAGATTTTACTGCATTTTGGGTGCAGATTTGCCATCTTTCTAATTTTCTTGACACTAGTGGTTGGCATTGTGTACTGACAATCGCAGTATCATCGGTGAATTATAGAACTGTACTATGTTTGTGTTCATCAAAATATGAAAATATTGAAAAGCCCTGGAGGAAGTGGTGAGACCTGGAGTAAACCTTCCTTTGTCTTCCTTCGAATCTTGTACTTCGAAAAAATTTTATTCGAAACTTGAAATCCTAAATACAAGAACATCCTGCAGCACCCCGTCAAAAGCCTTTTCCACATTCATTAGCGGTGTATGCGATGTGAATCATTTCAATTTGGTCTTGTGCAAAATTTTGTCCAAATTTACGGCTTCCTGAATTGTAGTCAACTTCCTCCGAATGCCAAGTTGGTTGTTAAATTATTTTTTTTAGTACAATGTTAGCTACTTTTTCCAGACTGTTGATCAGGGAAATGGGTCCTCTATTTTCAAGTTTAATGGTTCATTCTCTGTTTTTAGTAGCCTAAATATTGTCGCATTTTTCAAAACTGCATATGAGGATTTTTTTTTTATTTCTGTCAGGTGTTCTGTTGTGTATTTTGGAAGCATTTTAGTGCCATATTGGATCACAAATCCTCTCACTGTGTTTTTTTTTCGTTCTTGAGGTTCTTTACTATTGCTGCAATTTCCTATGATGTGGCTTGAGAGTAATCCAAGGAAATTTTGTAAGTTTTGTGTTTGCCATTGACATATTTATTTCCGGGAATATTTTGTCATCGTTGGTAAATTATTTCTCGAAATGATCTCCGAGGATTTCTGCATTGCAGTTGTCTTCATATACAGTGTGTCAACTTTCGATTTTAACTAGAGCATAGTCTTACTCTAATTTAATTTTTTAAGAAATTTCCATAGTTTATCTTGGATATCCTTATCACACGCGTGGATGCGCGTTCCATCCATTTTTCTTTTGTTTCTTATAATTTACGTTCCTTTTTCGGAGATCCTTCAAATTTTTCCTATCATACTAAAAAAGCGAATTATTTAAATATTTCATTTTTCTTAGCATTGTGCAGTTGTTTCCACTATTGCACTGTTATGTGTTTTATTTTTGTTGAATAATATTTGAGTATAGTTGTAGTAGAATAATTTGAGTACGGGATTTACTTTTTTTAACCAAATGCAAGCGATCTCTAGAGTCCTTTTTATATTTTTCTTTTTCAGCCTCATTTGCCTGTTTTATATTGGTATGCACCGATTTTCATCTGCTTTAAGGTGAAGTGGTGGTGTGTTTGCCAATATTTGTACAGCATTATTAGACACTATACGCCGATGGTATGTCTGACAATATTCTTGTTCGGCTCCTCGTCGTTCGTTTGCTTTCTCTGTGGCATCTGACCATATCGGGGGGCTGCGTACAAGATAATAGCTTCAGATTCTTTTAGTAGGAATTTTCTTTTGTTACTGTTTGTTCCGCCTATTCTTGGTATGAATCTCGTAATATTTGCATTTTCTTGTTGGCTTTATCGACTCTCCTTTATACTGTATTGCATAAATATTAGGCCGGGGTCCAATCTGGTTGCTCCATAAGCCACACCATAGTTACTAATAAACTAATTGCTCATGAAATGAAAATAGCTGTAGTTTCTCGGATTCCTTGTGTAACTTGGATTGTATTGGACAATTTTCTCCCAGCAGTAGACCTCAAAATTGTTTAAAAATCAGACATCTATTTTTTATGGCTCAAGTAATTGAGTTTAGTATCATGGGTTTGCTGGATGCCGAGCCATAAAGGCATTCCAGGGAATGAGATGGCGGATTAATTAACCAAAATTTGTCCCGAATTTCCATGCATTAACATCCTTATTCATCATTCCATTCTATCCAATAAATTTAAGGATGAGCTTTCGTAGAATTTGACATCACTATATGTAAACTTCGGGCGTCTCCATTCTGTTCCAGGAACAAAACTTTGAGCTAAAGATATCTGATTCTCCTAATTGTGCATGGTTCGTTGAATAATTTATTTTTTGAGTGTGTTTTACGAGTCATAGGAATCAAGGCGTTGCACTAATTTCTTTATAAAATCAAAATTCCAGCTACTTTTTGCGTCAATCAAATTCTTATTCTTTCGATTGTTCAGTCAATTGCTGCAGTTTTACTGCTTTCGGTATTCTTTTTAAATCATTGTCGTTTCTTTTCTTTACTTTGTGTTCTTTCTCTTGAATATTATACTAGCAAGCGAGCATCTTTTCGGGATTGCGAATGGTCTGCTGAAGCCCCAGATCGATAAGGTATTTCTGCGTATCCATGGTGAGAATGAAAAGTTTCTTTCATTACGTGCCTTCTGCCTATCATAGTAGGGTGTGAATCTCCGTATATTTGTAAGCCTTCCCTGTTGGATCGTTATAATTTATTCGTGATGTGTTCATTTCAATAATCGTTTTTTTTTTGTTTCACTACAATTGGAAAGTTAGAAAGTATGTGTCGGATATAGGCTATGGGGCTATGGGGGAAAGAATTCAGACGTTAAATAATTATAAGAAGAAGAAGGAATAATTGATATAACTGCTGTTGTGTTATTATAAGTTATGTTTCAAATACTACTGTTTTATTATTTTCCATATTTGTTTTAAACGTAAATTAGAATAAAAATTTGACAAGCTGTTGACTGCCATTAAAATTGTATTAATCGAAACGTCAAAGTTACATAAAACTGTATCTGCTAAAACAAATTTTCCGGTCTTACGTTCAACCGTATAATAACGCCACGTAGAAAGTTGTTTGCTGCTAGACGTCTTTTCATAAATATATTAAGTTTATGTGGAAAACTGGATTAAAATACTGATCTGGGTAGCTGCGTTGAAAGTCATTGTATAAAGTTTGAAGCTGTAAAGAAAATAGTACACAATCGAATTTTCTTTCGGTTATTTTGAAAAATGTTTCGAAAGAAGCGAGAACAAAATTGTTATGCTATTAATAATGTATGCACCTTAATGTTATTAAAACAACGGTTCTAAAATTATTTACCCGGTTGCATATTATTTGAGTCATGCTATGGAATATACTTAAAAAGATTAGTTTCATTATTAAATATGTGTCTGCTTTAAAATTTTAAGCACTTGTTCAGTTTAGTCGGAAATATTACCTCTGTTGTTATATTTGCTTTTCATTACCTTTTAACTGTGCTAAAAATGTCATTTTTTGTGAAACAATGTCCGTAACAGACATACGGATTCTTTTAACCATACTGACTTCTCAATAATTTCTGTTATTTATCGAACCAAATTAATTGCACGCTTCCATAGTTTCATTTTACACTTCTTCTTTTTTGTTTTACGAAGGAGGTAGAGAATTATTTGGGATTTTGTGGGACTTGTACCCACTAAACTCCAACCCCTCTCGTTGGAATTGTATAAATTAGGAAATTGGAGAATATATTGAAGGAGACTTTAGGATTTACCATCCTCTGTAGCCTGGGACAGAAAGCCTGAGACAGCTTGCAGAAAATATATGTTATAGCATTTGCTTAACAACCAATACTTAACTGATGCCATACTTAACTGATGAAAGTGGTGAACTGATAAGGGAATTTGATTTACTGGAGTGACTTGAGTTTGTTCGCTACTTTTGTGTACTTCACCGTTATTCTCTGAAATAGCGAGTAACAATGGTATTGAGGGAGAGGTTGTTGTTCGATTTTTGTAGATTTCTAGATATTTAAAGGAAACATCAATGGGAAAGGGTAATTGAATCAAGGATATCTTGAATAAAGGACATCTGTAGGGTTTTCTGGATGCTTTGAATATTTCGAGCTGACGGATGAGGAAAGGCTATGCGTGGCACCTTAATGCAGTAATAACTGGCTTTTCAGTCGAATGAGAGAGTTTGGTAGTCCATCCTACAGAAGTGATCTGGGAAATCGGAAGTGTAGCCTGTGAAGTTTTCGAAGTATTCTTCGTTCACAGATTGTGACTCTTTACGCTTTTGCAATTGATAGAGTGGAGTACAGAGTATCTTTAGTACATCTAGAGATACTCTATACTCTATATTCCATAACTTTCAACTGGAATTCTGATATAAACAATACTCTATACACGGTGCGCAAGGAAAACACATTAATCTGAACCTGATCTCCACCAACCGAGGATGCACCGTGTATAGAGTGTTGTTTAGATCAGAATTCCAGTTGAAAATTCTATTGAAGGTAACGCTTAAATAGCACATCACGTCTTGTAAGGCGGTGGGTTCTTTCCACACTCGAAGACAGCTACGGGCTCTGGTTTAAATTTTTTGTCTAAAGTTTTTACCATTTTGTATGAAGAGAGTTTGGGTTTTTCTAGGATTTGGGCTAATGCGCGACCTTTGTGCCCATTTCGAAACATTATCAAGAGATTTCGGCTTGCCGTTTCCGCCTTATGGGTGCATGTCTCGTAAGCTGTATTATCAACGTACAGGACACATTAGGTATAAGGAGTTGTTGAGGGTCAAAATGTGCGAATGAAAATGTACGAAATATACGAATGTACAAGGGGAACAAGTACAGACTCGCCAGCTTGAAGGTGTATAGGTCTGGAGAGGACCTCTTCAATTTTAATATGGTCATTCGGTTAGATAGGTGTGTCAGGATCATACTGAATGTGTTTTAGTGATGCACTGTCGCCGGTGAATCGTCGGCGATGTTCTTTTGAAGTGAAGGGATGTAACCATCCTCCATTGGGAGTCGACGGCAAAGCCGTGTAGAGTCCAAAGAGCTTCGGCTTTGCTTGGAGCTGGGTTCGGCGGTGTAATTGTTGCTGATGGTCCTGTATTTACAATGTAGCGTGACGTTTGCTGGCAACGCTGTTTGATGGGCCTCTCGGTAATTCTGTCTCGCGCGATATGTTGGGCTAGCTGTCTGGTCTCCCTCCCATTCCGTCGTCTATCTCCCATTTTTCTCACCGAAGATGAAGGCACACGGAAGGAATCGGGAATATTGATGTGCGAGAGCTGAGTTAAAGATTAGGTAATTGATGAGAGATACGGAAGATTCAGCCGACGGATTGATATGTGTATTTCTGTGTATACCTGATTTCCAAATTTTAATTTAATTTCAGATAAAAGTTAAATAGAGATTACGTTGGTAGTGCTTTACTTAAAAAATGCCCAAAGCCCAATACTCTTTAGGCCAATACTGTTTAGATGTACATTTCTTTTTGTTTAATACTAACTGTTGTTTGAAAATATACAGCAAACTTAAAATAAAGATAACTTATTTTTCAAGAAAACAAAATTACAAAATAATTTTCAAATTTTCTCAATACTAAAAGTTTCTTATTTATAAGGGTTCCGCTTATAACTTTTCAGTATATTCGTAGAATATTCATTTTATTACCTTTCTCGCTACGCGAACTATTTCCTGTGACTAGACAGCGGATAACTAGACACCCATAGGAGGGGAGAGCCCCGCTGCATTAGACACGTCATGTCCTCCAGTAGCATGCATATACAATCGGCCTCACTGCAACACAATCTACACTACCATTACTACCATTATAAAAAACGGTATTAATTCCCCATTAATATTATTACCTAAGCGAAGTACCTAAGCGAAGTACCTAAGCGAAGTCCAACAAATTTCATGGGGTTTTTAATTTTCAAAACAAGCATTTTTTAGCCTCTCCCCCTCCCTCCGTTTCCCTCTTCATATCCTTAACTGCTAAACTAACGCTAGGGGTCCGTAAATTGAACTGCTTGAACTACCCATAAGGGGTCTGCAATAAAAGAAATTTCGGAATCCCTGCTTTACACGAATACTTGGCCATTTACTAGATAATTTTATTCCTGATCGATATGCGAAAGGCTCAATTGAAAGTTATCGTAGCAAGACGCGAAATAGGTCTAATTAATGCTGGCTTGGATGTGATCTTTTATGATCTTTTATGCAACATCTTTAGGTGTGATTTTTTAGGTGTGATCTTTTATGTAACAGGTTTGAAATTTTGGTCTTGACGAGGTTAAAATACGCAAATTTTAACAAACCTATTAAGAGTTGTTGGAAAATGCTCGGCTCAGAAAAAAAATGTCCGCCACTCCAAAGAGCTATAAAGTTAAACAAAAAGTATCTCTCTCCCAATATGAACACATATTTTGCTTACGTTCTGTGTTCGTGCGGGCAAGCAAAAAACTCAAACAACATCCGTCTAAAGCAAAACACGTCCAATGAAATCATAAATCGCTTCTAATCCCCTTGGCAATTATCTGTCTCCTTTTGAGCAAAACAGCAAAAAAATACCAAGGCCACTGTACCATGTAGTTGTTTGGCATTCTGCAATTGGTTTCATATCTCTCTCTCTCTCTCTCTGTGCATGGGAATGCTAGCGTTGCACAACTAGCACCAGTTGTTTCCATCTCTGTCCTACCTCTTTCTGTACGCAGAGTTCGATAATCGTTCGCAAAATAATAACTTCTGGTATTAAATGTCGCATAACTTTTCTTTAAAATTATATATTAATGATGAATTCTGATTTGTTTAATTACCGATTTATTTATTTATTTACCTTAATTTCCGTTGAGATAAAAATCATGTTCCATACCGATGTCTTCTTGGAATTAATTAGCCGATGATTATTACAGATTGCCTCGCTCGATTATGGATTTATAAACAGAAATTTAAAGGAATGTACAATAAATAAAATTATTTATTTGTTTGCGAAAACCGAGGGTCCGCGATCAATAACAATAGCAATAGTAGAAAAAGATGCTCTAAAACCGAACTGATTGTCTGGGAGAATTTTCTTGATTTCTAGACATGGTTTCTTAGTCAGGTTTCTAGATAGGTTTCATTTTTGTTGGTTGCATCGTCAGGATGTGAAGATTCTTTCGAGAGTGTTCTCTCAATCGTTGTTTCTCAAACGTGTGATTGTTTGATACGATAAAACATGCATAGGATCTTTGCGTGGTTTTGGGTTAATGACTATTTGGCCAGATTTCCATTTGATTCGGTTATACCCAAATGGGAGACATTTATTGTATATTTTGTTATACAGTGTAGTTGTGCCTGAGAATACGGCGTGTTAATGCGCCTGAGACAGTGCAAATGGGCATGAGACAGGATTGGCCTTCTTTCCTTTGTTGAGGGTTTTGGTTACTTCATTCTGGATGATAGGAAATATGATATTGTCTTGTTCAGGAAAGTATACTTGTAAAATGTGGTAGACAAACAAGTCATGTACAAGATTGTTTATTTCTACTAGAAAATTTTGGTTCAAACGTATGTTATAAGATACTCTAGAATTGCTCTTGAGATGGCCGGCAAAATGTAGATTTGTCATGGGGTTATTTAGAATTTGGCCGTGGGAATTTGTGAGATGAGATGTTTTTTGTTGGAATTTTTCCCAAACTATTTACTGTTCCAGTATTCGAGTTTTGATGTAGCTTCAGCGGGGTGGGGTCTCTGTGGGCAATGTGTTGGCGGTAGCTTCGCCTTTTCTCTTCATAATAATGATATCGCAAGCAAGCGGATGCCTATTTTGATCTACAATTTTCAGGGGAGTCCTCCTTGATGGAGAATCTTGAATGATTGTCGATTAATTGGCAACAACATTGTATATTTAAGAAGGACTGCTCATAAGTAGATTTAGTGTGGTTTTTTGGCGGATTTCGTTTTGGAAATGTTGCCATTTTGCATTTGAATTTTCAATATTACATATGGTGACTCGTGATGGTGGAGGAACAGGCGCTTGGTCCATGTTGGTTTTGACCAATAGTGGGTAATGGTCAGAGGTAACAGTTGTACCGTTCGAATACTCATGCTCATGGTTCATGTGCTGATTTATGCTCTCTGCGATGTGATTGAAAAACCAGTACCGCAGAAAGTTAGGTCTATTTGTTTTAATGAAAATTACGTGAAACAGCTGGTTCACCGTTTGGGTTTGTTGCCGAGTTGCCGAGTTGGGTTTGCAAAATAAAAATTACCCCCTTAAACTCAAGATTTTGAAACTGTGGAGGGGGGGGGGTGGAGTGCTATTATAATTTTAGTGGATGGCCAAGACAGTTCCTCTCAGATTACCCAAGGTACTCTTATTTTGAAATACTTTTTCACTTCTTGTCTAAGGAGCACTTATCTTTTTAAATATGGCAAATGTGTAAAATGTGTGGGCACTCTAGAAATTCTGAGAACTAATTTTTAATAGCAGGTTATATATTTGAAATATTATATTGTTTCATAGCAATTGTAGTTATCCTGCTCGTTATCCTGCTAGTAACATATTGATGTTCACCGCTCTTAATTAGTTGGATAAGAGATGCTTTTAAAATGTGTTTCAACTGTCTGTCGATTTACCAACAAGTTTTTATACGATCCGAACATAAAAAAATATATTTTTATAACATTTCTTATAGTTAGTAATTAATTTCAAAGATATTGTCCAGGATTATCTGTCCAAATGTTAGAAGTGAAAATCATTAGCCCAGCTGCCTTTTGATACTCCCATGCAAAGATTATAATGTCATATTCTTGCATAACCTAATTGTTGCAATATGCTAGGGCAACAATTAGGTTGCCCTAGCAACCATACATTGCCAAATACATTCCCACGTTAGTTTCCGGTGTGCATCAAGTAAATGCTACCAAATTCTTAGTTCCTAATGCGATCAGTAAATGTTAACATGTCAGCCCCCAATTTTCATTTAACGACTTTCTCAATTTTTTTATTTAAAAATATTTTTTTTCGAAAAATTCAAAATTTAACGATTTTGCACAAAACCATTAAAACAATTTTTAGAAATAAGATTTTAAAAATTTTTATAAAAATTTTTAAGAATGTAAAAAATCAAGAAATTTTGACCGAATCAATTATAAAATAATTTAAAAATTTTAACTTTTGAAACAATATTTATCAAAAACACAAAAAATCTATCCCCAAAACTTTCATTTAACGACATTTAAGATTTTCAAATTTTTTTTAGAATTTTCGAAATTCTTAAAAATTTATAAATTTGAGATTTTTTTCGAAGTATTCAAAATTTAACGATTTTGCCCAAAACCATTAGCAAAATTTTAGAAATTTACGATTTTAAAAATTTTGCTAAAAATATTTTAAAATGTAAAAACTCAAGTAATTTTGCCCAAATCAATTGTAAAATATTTTTAAAATTGTTACATTTTAAAAATATTTATCAAAAATCTAAAAAAGATCTATTTCTACAGCTTTCATTTAACGACTTTTAAAATTTTTTTTTAATTTTCGAAATTTAAAAAATGTTAAATCAGATTTTTACAAATTTGGTGTTTTCTAAATATTCAAAATTTAACGATTTGGCCCAAAATTCTTTTTTAAGCCAAAAATTTTTGAAAATGTCAGAAATCCAGTAATTTGGCCCAAATCAATAATAAAATATTTTTAAAATTTAAAAAAATATTTATCAAAAATCTAAAAAAATCTATATACTTGCGAGTAGGAACAGAGATATATGTATTTATACAATATATTATACATTATTTATAAATTATATTATACATTATAATTTATGATTTAGTTTGTTCTACAGAACTACAACAAGGTTTTTATTATTTGGCTTGTACGAAACTATTGTCAAATCCTCATGAAAAATAAATAGTGAAGTAGATGCGGCACGGTTGTGAAATTTTATATCAGTAACTTCAGTTGATAACTGAGGCTTATTTTTTTTTTATTGTTCCGACAGTAGTTATTTTGTATTCCTTTAGTAGACGCTGAACAAGAGGCACACTAGTAAACCAATTGTCTATGGTCACATTACGATTACTGCCCTTTACATTTTTTAAAAGTTCAACAACATAAAATTCACCAGCAGGTATATTAGACG
>WYDF02284102.1:0-16851 GCA_009867245.2 Adranes taylori | reverse complement strand
TTTACTTACATTCACTACATTAAAATCAGCCTATAAAAAATTATTTCATTCAATTAACAGATGAGGGTATATTTTTTAATGCCGGATCTTAGACTATATAGTTCTCAGGCTTGCGTTTATCGCCTTTTTTATAAACATGTGTGACTTGCTATTTCATTTCCATAGGAAAGACACCTTGACAGAAACATAGGTTAAGTTTGTTTCATAGAAATAAGATTTCCATAGAAATATGTTTTATTATGGCACCAGATATATTATAAATGTCTGAACATTTCGAGTTGCTTAACCTCGAAATTAAACTTTCAATTTCCAACATTATTACCGGATGAAGAAAAATGTCCTGAGCAGTAAGTTGTCGTTACAATAGTGGGATATATTTATCCCCATGATCTGCTAACACATTATTTAAAACTTCAGAAAGATTTCCAATAAAATAATCTTGAAACTCTTCAGGATCAAGAGTTGTCTGCCCTTTATTCCCTGTGTAAGTCTTTACCATTTTCCACATTTCAGCTGCTTTGTTAATTGAGAGTTGATTTCTTCCAGTGCATAACGTGCCTTTGCAATCTGAATTTCATATTTATATTTCAGCTGAGAATTTTTAGGCGCAATTTTTACATTAGCATCACCATTGTATGTATAGATGGTTCTCAGCTTATCAATATGTTTCTTCAGCTGCATTATATCAGAGGTGTATCATGGCTTGAAAGGGGCTTTCCTTTTACATGGCATTAATATTTTTATGGCTATATTATCATTTATATGTTGCAACAAGATCTCATGAAATCGCCCAATCTACTAGCAGTCTTCCAATCTACTATTTCTAGTGACGATTTTAAGTGAGTCAGTCCAGCCTGCGTAATTAGTCTACCAGTATATTCAGAACGTTCTTGATTTTTGAATAAGTTGATATATATGCTAATTATTAGTAGGAGTTAACCTTGTGCTAAAGTTAGTACATTCTGAAAAGTTAAAAATATAATCGATTAATAGTTGTCTTTCTGCTGTAACTATGTAGGTTGATATTAAAGTCGCCAGCTATTAAAGAGATGCATTTGTAATTGTATATTATTACCAATACCTCACTCAAAATGCCATAAAATGTAGAAAGATCTCCCACGAAGCTATGTATTTCACAGATACCCTCCACAGACAGTTCATTTATCCTTGTAATTGTCGATTCACTTTTTTAAAGTTATTTTGAATAAATAATATAGACCCTCCGCCCGTTTTTATTATTTCTTGTGTAGTATGAGGCTACATGAAAATGATTGATTTTTAGTAATTTTATCTCATGTTCTAATAGCCAATGCTCATTTATTGAAATAGCATTTATCTTTCTGTTTAAGTACAATTAATATTCAAAATCATCAATTTTGTTTCTTAAGCACTGTGAATTTAAATGAAAAAATGTTAATTTACGTTGCAAGTTCATGTAGTTGCAAGTTATTATTTATCAAATCTTCCAAATCCTTTATTCAGTGCCGGCGTGACGCAAAGATCGAGAAGGCGGCCGCCTGTAGCGGCACATTTTAAAGGGCGGTCGAAGGCCGCCCTCGCGGTTTTAATACTAAGCATCGAAAAACAAAATACGAATTAGATTGCGTTCACTTAGAGTGCAAGACGGTGATGTCATAAACTCCAAATTTGCACACGGCACAGAGACGCAATTTTGGTCGCATTCCAAGCGTTGCTAGGTTACGAATCAATCATTCAACAATTTACCCCCCGGGTTATAAAACGGCCCCCGATGTTAATCTATGAAATGTATTAAAAAAGAAACATATTAATCGTTACATAAAAATGACCCCACAGCCGAATTTCTCTTCTAAACATCACCTTCACATCACTATCACCTCAATATCACAGGAAAAAATTACTATTAAATCTTATTGAAAGAAATAGTGAGGAAACTGGCGTAAATGTTTTAAATTTACTTAAAGAAATTAAAATTCGAATATGGTTCAGCATGGAACATCATTAATGCTTCTATTTTGAGAAAGTATTCGAACAAAATCTGGCCAGAAATGAAATCTGAATCCAACGTCTGATGAAATAAACAACCGTTTTTAAAAACAGATTAGACTCTACCCGATCTAGACAATAGATATTGATTTTAAGTGACTCTTATGTTGTCAGCTTTTAGCTGCCTAGCTGAATAATAATAATAAGAGCTTGCTGAGTTTAAAAACATCCTATCACATAGCCCTTGAGAGAGATAATTTACAAAGTTAAGCCAAAGGAAAAAGAACACCACGTACAGGAACACAAAAACAAAATTTTACATGACCAGTATTTCCGTAATATAGAGCAGCAGGAACTTTCCATACAACTTACATTTAATTTTCTAAAATCTGGACAACTGAAGGCCGAAACTGAAGGGTTTGTGACTACCTGCCAAGATGGAGTGTTCAACTCAAGGTCGTATCAAAAGGCTATAATGAAACAAAATATCCAAAGTGACCTATGTAGAGCTTGTAATGAACATTCAGAAACTGCGATGCACATATTAGCAGCGTGCCCAAAATATGCGAAAAAAAAATACATTAAAAGGCACAACGATGCACTAAAAGTCCTGTATTATTACCTCAGGAAACATTACGATATTACATATCTGAAGAGCCAGAACAGGTACTAACACATAGAAACTGCAAACTGTATTGGAATTTCCAATTCTCAACAACCACACAAATCTCAGCTAATAGAGATGACTTAATACTGAGGTACTTACAAATATCATAAGTAAAGAACAGGAGAAAAATGAAAAGTATACGGACTTGATATATGATATGTCTCGCCAATATCCGAATTTCAAGATAAAGATAGTAGTAATAGGTGTGCTAGGAGGAATTCGTAGTATTATAGAAAAAAACTTAAATGACATAGCTGCTTGCCAATCAAACAGCGAACATTTATTGACTCAAATGCAGAAAGCCGTTCTACTAGGTTCGATGAACATCTTACGGTAACATATAACCCATAATAACGTGACTACAAACATTGTATTGGCAATAATACTAAACCGCAAGCCGAACTGCAACTAAGCAGGAAAAAAATAATAATTATACACAGGGTGGTAATGTAGGTCAGCTGATAACTGTTGGACCACTATAGCGTACCCACGTACCCGAATCGCTTAAGGGAGGAAGAAGATCGTATACCCCCAAATGGCCTGCTGATGCCGGCGACGTCCTAGCCTTTAAACTGTGAAATACCATCGGGTTTGTGAGCAGTGGCACAATATCTCCCGCCGACAAAATTTCACAGCTTTCTACAGGGATAACTCCCCTGAAGAAGTTGCACACTTAGTTTCTAAAAATAAAAGAGAATCAAGTGAAACCAATTCCTCAGTTGTCTGTAGCTCGAGGTGCAGGTTCTGTAACGAGGGAGGAACTGAGTCCAAGCGTCTGGAGTGGACAGAGAGGTTGCGACAGGAATTAATGCGCGTCTATGAAATGAGCGAACCCGCTAAGAGAGGCTACATGAACAGAATGCGTACGATCTGGCTGGATATGCATCCTGAGCACTCAAATATGTCCAAACAGCATCTTCTGGACTACGTAGACTATCTTAAAATACAGAAGTATTTGCTACTTCGGGAAAATAATGATGAGAATGTAAATGACCCGACAATATCTGCGCAGAACCGGCTAACGCATATAATGCTGTGCACCGGTATATTGAGGATTTACAGGCAAGGCAACGCCATCATTTTTCTAAATTCTTGCCAAAAGTCAAAGATATTGCCAGGGTTAACCGTGTCTTAGAAGGGAGAGTCCATCCTAATGCCGACTTATTAAGCATAAATCAAGATGTATACAAGGCTACATTAGAAATAGTCCCAGAAGAGAAACGTCAAAGTGGCCCAAATTTGCAGAAATTGCTTAATAAGAGGAAAAAGCTGGATGGACAAATTAAAGCAAATCGACAGGAGCTTTCAAGGCTACAACGTGTGGTGGATTATATAAGTAGTGGGAGAAAATACACTCCGAAAATTCGAAAGATCATAAAAACGATAACATATTCACACCACACACTCAATAAAGTTATTTTAGTAACTATTAAACAAAAGCACGTTGACAAAGTTCGAGTGCAAGTCAAAAGAAAACTATTGAAAAACAAATTTGATTAGTTACTACTTCACTTTCCGTTACAATCCCTTCGCGCTTTAGAAACAACAGATGGACAATTTAGGAAGCCCATCCTCTGTCCAAGAGGATGCTTTCTGGAGAGACTTCTATGAACACACGGTACCATGTCATGTAGAGACTCCGGCAATTACGTTCTTTAATTCCTTTTGTGAACATCAAAAAATCACGCACAAATACAGGATACTTGTCCGTCTATAACAGTTGATGAGATACAGAAAGCTTTGAAAGACCAAAATAACAGAACTTCGCTGTACCTAGACCTGACAGTATTACGAATTTTTGGTGGAGAAAGTTTACCTACACGCACGCACATCTGGTCATAGAATTTATATCGTGTCTCAATGGAGAAAAGCCTATTCCACCGTGGCTTACTGAAAGGCGGAGAGTCCTGCTGTTCAAAAAAGGACCATCATCTGATCCAAAAAAATTATAGGCCCATAACTTGCGTAAACACTTGTTATAAGATATTAAATACCATATAACCCGTTTGGGGACATACGAGGGCTGTTCTCTTTCCGCTGAGCATAGTAAAGTAAAACACAGTTTATTTACAAAAAAACATTTATATATAATTTTTCAAAGTATTCTCCTCCACAGTCAATGCATTTTTGCATCCGCGAAACCCATTCTTGAAAATATTTTTTCCAATCTTCGGGCCGCAGTTTGTTTATTTCATTTATAAAGGCATCAACCGCTTCTTAGACCGATGTAAAACGTAAACCCCGTAATTTATCTTTAACCCGCGGACATTAGAAGAAATCATCAGGTGCTAGGTCTGGACTATACGGCGAATGACCCATTATTTCTATGTTTTGGGCATTCAAATACTCATTTTTGGAGCAGCAGTGTGAGCCCGAGCATTATCATGATGCAAGATAATCCTTCTTTTTGGACGTTTTTCACGAACCTTTTGTAGAACCTCAGGCAAGCAAATTGTACTGTACCATTCTCAATTAACAGTACATTTATCCTCCAGTGCTAAACTGGAAACATGCCCAGTAATTCCAAACAAAGTGGAGACTATTTTTTAGTTTCGGCTTTTTTTCAGAACAACTTTTATTGGAGTCTACTCATTCTCAAAGACCCAAACTGACGATTGTTGTTTTTTTTTTCGGAATCATAGCAGTATACCCATGTTTCATCACCTGTGTTGATGTTGTACAACAAGTTAGACCATCTGCTGTCAAAGCGATCTAGTGCAGATCGGCACCATCTCACACGGTTCTCTTTTTGAGCTGAAGTCAAGTTGTGGGGAATCCATCGAGTACAAAGCTTACGGACTTTCAAATGTTTATATAAAATAGTGTTAATTGCTGTCATACCAATATCTTTAAAGTTGCTTGAATGTTTCTGACAGTAATATGCCGCTCCTCTTTAATCAACAACGTGGATCTAAGAGATGCTTGGTTGTTGCAAAGAAAACCTGCTAATTGATCATTGCGTCATTTAAGACGCAATTCAATATAAGCGTAAAGTGTCCATGGCTTCGATCGATTACAACAAGGCATTTGACACCACTCCACATAGTTTGTTTATCAAACTATTGGAGAGCTTAAAAGTCCACGATAGATTAGTGAATTGCACGCAAATACTTCTGTCGCAATGGCCAACTCGCTTTGTCATTAAGCTGACAAAAAAGCGATGTAACGAACCCAGTCCGTTATCAAAGGAGCATCTTCCAAGGAGACTCGCTCAGCCCATTATTTTACATTTCACTACTCTCCCGCTCTCTCTCTATCCGTAGCTTTACGTCGGTTGAAAGAGTATTCATGTGGAAACAGCCGTATACACAGTGTAAGTCATCTGTTTTATAAGGATGACTTAAAACCCTACTTTCCCGGCGAAAAGGTGTTAACTAACTCCTCAAACATACTCACCAGATACACTAAGGACATTTGTATGGCATTTGGATCAGATAAATGCGCAGTGGTCCATCTCCGAAAAGGAACATCGGATGTAGAAAGGGCAGATATTCATCTTGCCGACGGATCAACCTTCTCACACCTTAAGGATAGAGATACCTGTATCTTGGTATGAGCGAAAGCAGCAAGTACAAAAACACCATCAATAAAATTTGGCGCTCCAAGTTAAGCGGATCCAACAAAATTGTCGCCACAAATAGGTGTGCTGTTCCGATACTATTATATAGTTTTGGTATTATAAAATGACCGCAAGATGAGCTGAAAATCATTGAGCGATCTACAAGGAAAGTGAGGAATATCAATCACAGCATCCATCCTAGGTATTCCGTACCTCATGTTTACCTTCCGCGAAATGACGATGGTCGAAGTCTTCTGAGTATTGAGTCAATGTGTGGCCGTATGGTAATAGGATTGCCTAACAGGGTTATGAACAGCCTAGATGACTCTTATGAAATTTATGCACGAGCACGAATTAGCGGCTGTAGGGGCATTTTTATATATGGCTACAAGAAAGGTGTCCGGATCCCTTGGACTATCGTTCTCGACAGGTACGCGGGCCAATTGTGTTGAAGCAAAGAACGTGATGGAGTTAGATATCGAGGCTGCAAAAAAGGTAGTTCGAAAATCAGAATTGGCAATATTCAAAGAAGTCAATCGAGATAAATATATGCATGGCCAATTTTATAACGTCATTGTTGAGTTGGAGCTATTACCACATTTAGCATTCGGCTTTTGATGATCTGCTAGCCTGCGATCTGAGACTGAGGGATTTATTTTTGCATACTTGCATACTTGATGACGTCATAAACACACTTGTCTATCGTAAGAATATTATGGCCACAGAGGTGGTAGATATGAACTGCTGAGTATGCAAGTCTCAACCAGAGACGCTACTTCATATTCTTTCCGCATTCCCGTTGTATGCTAGAACTGAATACATCCAGCGCCATAATGCCACCTTAAAAGTACTATATTTTCATCTGCGTCATTTTTACGGTATAGACAAAGAGCCAGTTGCACCCCAGGTCGTTAAGGATATTGAGACCATAGTTGAAAATGACACCATTAAAATCTTTTGGAACTATGGGCTTCCTACAATCCGTCATCTAACCGCATACAAACCTGATATTGTGTTGTTAGATTCCACTAAGCGGGAGATGTTCCTTATAGAATTTTCTAGCCCCGCTGATAAAAATATTGAAATTAAGGAACGAGAAAAAGTGACTAAATATCAGGATTTGCAATGCGAGTTAAGGATCGAATATCCACGCCATTCCCTCAAATTGGTAGTCCTCATCACTGGAGTCATGGGAGGTGACATGGCCTCCCTAATAAACTATATTAAGTCCATTATGACTTGCAAGGCCAAAGCTGAAGATTTAGCAAGATATATGCAAAAGGCGGTAATCCTGGGCACTCTGAGTTTACTTCGGTCACACGAGCCGACAATGACGTAACGACTTACTCTATTATTTCGGGAGTCGTTACTTGACATCTGCTCAAAGAACAGGCTATATAACAGGCTATATTGATTGGATCAATTTGAGCTATGCCATTGATTATCATGAGAAAAAGTTTATCGGCATTAAATCGTTTAATGATTGGTTGGAGATTTTCAAAAGGAAACGCTTAAATAAAACCATTAAAGCAGAATATGAACGGGTTTTGCGGAATAAAAAACAACATTAGCGAGACGTTTTTGAAACATGAACACAAATTATTTTAACACTGGCTGAACTCAATTTACCGTTTCGTGGGAAAAATGATGCGATATATGAAAAGAACATTGGAGTTTTCCTAAAATTTGTCGAATGCTTTGGTTTGTACGATCCTGTTGTAAACGAACACCTACGTCGAATAACATCTAATGAAACGAATGTAAATTACCTGAGCAAAAATATTCAAAATGAATTAATAGAGTTATTAGCTCAAAAGACAAAAAAAAGAAGATTACAAAAAGTGCAGAATTTTTCTCTGTTATTGTCACACCCCGCTCGGGTGGCGACTGGGGGTTTTGCTTAGAGGGAGCTTTTATTTAACTGATTAATATTAAAATCAAAGACTTGGTACTTGAAAAATAAATAAGTAATAACGATTTTAAAATTAGTTAGATTTAAGTGTTAACGTATTTATGAACATCATCATCAAACAGCCTGTTTTCTTGTCCACTGCTGAACATAGGCCTCTCTCAATAATCCCCAATTTATACATCGAGATTTATATCGAGAGGAATTTAGCCATTTCCTATCACTCTGGCCAGTGCGGGTTGATAGGAGGTCAAAGTTAGAACGATATTTCCTTCGTTCTAGGTTGAACGGTTATACCGCCGTGACCCGGTCGCCAGAGCCTCTTTAGTTTTATAGCAGGGTGCACCGGATGACATAGTCATCACTCGAGGAGGCGAGGTTGACGTTTGGGTTGGCTATATTGACCATGTCCTGCCATCACCCCTTACACACCCCCTGAAGTTTAACTAAGTTTAACTATGTTTTATGAATATAGTTAAACTTAAATTAGATGAACGGTAATAAACTTTATTAACATGATGCCTTTCTAAGTTAATAATTGTTAAATTATTATAAAAATTATTATAAGTATATTACATTATAATAGAAGAAGGGTTTTAAATTATTAAAATTGTTATAACTTAACCATCTGATTTAATCACCCCCCTAGCATACAACATTGTCGTCAATTGTTGTCAAAGACATTTTAGTTAGGAGAGCGTCGTACAAAACTGAACTACTCAACTTTACTTTAAAATCCGTCCCGATATCGTGGGGTATATCCTTATATATGCAAAACGCCGCTTTTCCCCTCTATATATTTTCTACTAGTAACTTAGACTAGACATTCTAATCTCCTGAATCGGAATATTATTTTCATCTAGCTGAAATCTTCCTAATGTTATTAGATCTCGTTTCTTTGTATTTCTTTTCATTTATATTTCTTTGTTTTTTTTTCACGTTCCTTTGAAAACTACACGGTTTTAAATTATCTACATTTGTTTAATTTTTACTCTATATTTTACATCATTATGGACCACTCCTGATATCAATCATAAAGAACAACTGACTTTAATTTTTTTAGATTTGTAAATATGAATTCCAATGCTGCAAATCTAGTGGAGAAGCATTTCATTGGATTTTTAGAAGTAGATGATACATCAGGATATGGACAGGCATCTAAATTTTTATAGAGCTAAATGTTTTAGGTTTGGATATTGAAAATTGCAGAGGCCAAGGTTAGGACAATGGGGCTAATATGAGAGGCAAGAATATTGGGTTTCAGAGACAAATTTTGAATATAATTCCTCCCTCTATTTTTGTTCGTTCTTGTCATTCAATGAATCTTGTTTTAAATGATGCGGCAGAATCGAATATTGAAATGGTGAATTTTTTTGGAACAATACAAGCAACATATAATTTTTTCTCTGCATCAACATACAGATGGTCTGAACTATTAAAACATATATCTAGTTTGACTTTAATAAAGCCCTTGTATTGAATAAAGTGGGAAAGCAGAATCAATGTCATATGATCAATTAGATACCAAATTCGAAAAACATACGATACACTAATTGAGCATTAATGGGTTCTCATGGAAACAAAACAAAAAATGATACAACAAATTTGGCACAAAAATTTACAAATTATTAATTTATTTGTATAGCAGTGTTGATACAATGTGTTACTAGAAGTTAATAAAGTAAATCTTTTAATGCAGAATCCAACATTTTCGATTTGTGCCGCCCTAGAAACAATTAAATTCGTTCTTACTAATTAAAAAAAGTCAGAACCGACGAAGAATTCGAGACCTTATTATCACTGCTCGTGAATTAACAGAAAGAATTGATTTGGAATCAATGAATATGAAGCGAGTGACGAACCAATGGAAGATTTAACACAAAATTTTTAAATTCAAGTGTATTTTAATTTATTAGTCGTCGCTATACACTCAGCAGAATAACGTTTCGAACAGCTATCATATTATAATAATATATTTGGCTCTTACATTCCATCTCAAAATTAACTACATGGAAGAAAGAAGATATTTTATAGTATTGCTAGGATTTAGAAGATATACAGAGCGATGATAACTAAAAAGAAATTGAAAGTGTTCAACTATCAGAAGAATTAATATTTATTTCAAGTTTGCTGAAACCATTAGATGATGCAAACGATGATTTGAAATATATTTTACAGAATTAATTAATACCAATCTATCCAAATTAAAATATTGCTCTAGAAATATTATTAACAATACCAGTTAGTGTTCTTGCGACGAAAGAAGTTTTTCTCGTCTAAAACTAATAAAAAATTATCTAAGATCATCCATGACACAAAACCGACTATTTGGGCTAGCTATTTTGTCCATTGAAAATTATATTTCGAAAGCAATAGACAAAGAAGATATACGAGATTTTGCAAATATAAAAGCAAGAAGAAGATTTAAATTTTTATGTTATACGTTAAGTGGTAAAACCACATAGAGGTATTTAATTTTTCCTCTACGTGCCACTGCATTTTGCGTGAGTGACTAAAGAAAGTTAAAGCTTTTTTTGTTTCTATAATGGTTGTTACTATTATTAATTCTTATTTATTTTTTGATTGAATTATTATTATTTGAGGCAATTTTTTATTACAAATGTTATTATTATGTTATATTTATAAATAAATAGTTAATAAATGCGTGTCTTTTATAATTGTATTTAATTGTACTCGTAATATTTATAGTTTATAGTTCACTAAAACAGGTTTTTGTTTATATTACTAAGGCGACAAAAGAAAATCTTGCTTGTGGCTGCAAAAGTCTATCGCCGACCCCGCCTTCATTTCTGCTCTTTTCCTCTGGCGTTCATAAAAAATTATATTTAACTATGTATATACCTTGTTCCAAATTTTCAGGTTTGTTTACTTCATTTAAAACAATTGATGGCACTCCAACCTTGAATGAATTGTATGTAGGGTTTGCATTGTGATTATTAATATTTTTCACAAAATATTTCATTGTAATTAAATTTCTGCTTTAGGAAAAACAGCATTCTCTCTTCTGTAACATTTATGTCAATTCCTTTAATGAAAACCCATGATCTGTTTATTTAAGTTCTACTGGCTCATTTACCATTGTCCTTGTTCGTAGCTGTACCTTTTATCATAATTCTTGATTTTCTTTTATTCGTAAGCAATTGGAATTCAGCCTCATTGGGTGCACTTGTATTTATTTAAATTCCCCTAGATACTGTGTGTAATCCCACAGGGATTACACACGGTTTGCAATATTTACTGTGTTTATTGTGTTCTGAGTACGCTCACTTACAGAGTTTTGTACACAGGGTTTAGTACCTGATGCTTGTTGGTCAACCGCAGAATATGAAGTTTTTCTTATCTCTGTGCTTCCAATATATGTTCTAGGGATGTATTTGTTAGGCTTTGTGACGTCTATTGACGTTTATATATTCTCTTTGTAACTTTTATTTGTATTCTTTCTTTTGCTTCAGTATTTGTATTTTGTTTGTGCTGGGGTAGCATATTGTTTTGAGTAACCTGGATCAGGTCCATTATGGATTTATGCGAATCATTTAACTGTATGGATATAACTGATATAATACCATCTCTTAAATTATGTGGCGCAGAAGTAGAATTTGCCAAAGTTAAAGTCGTTAACATTTGTAGTCTCATTGTATGGATAATTATCATTATAATGGCTAATGAGTACTGATCTCTACTGTTTTATTTTACATTTAACGCACTTTATGAAATCATTGTAAACAATTATAGATTTTTACATGTAGGGCATGCCGGAATGTAATTCCAATTACTCGAATTATTATGTAATCATACTGAATATGAAATAATACTATTACTAGTACTACTTTTGTGTTTCCGATTTGTAATTTTATTGTTATATCTATCATACGGATCTTTATTAATCAGTTGAAATGAGATTTACCCGTATATTTTTTCACATAAAAATAAATAATAATCGAGACATGCGAACATTATATAGTGATGTACATGATCATTACACTCTTAATAAGTACTAATCATCACCGCTTAACAACAAAGATGAAAGGTTTAATCCCGATATCAATGAAACTGTATAACAAATTACCTTTAGAGATAAAGAGACTCTCAGAGCACATATTCAGAGAGAAAAGCACAAGCTGACTAAAGTCATGTGCTTTTTACTCAAAACAAGAATTTTCGGCAATTGATTTCGGTGTCTTACTGTAATGACTTGTCTTATCATCCAATCTCATTCTTTTTTTATAGTTGCTAAACTTAAGTTTCTTTTTTCTTGTGTTTAGACGTAAATTTAGTTTAGTGTTTTAATTGTGAAACATCTGTGTTGCTCACAATAAACGATACTGAACATATTATACTTCCATTATTAAAAATTTACATTTTTTTAGGTGAAGTAATCAGAAACTTAATAATCTAATATTTTCGTATTATCGATTGCTTACAGACACTTCGATAGCAACGTCTTCTGTGTTTCCTGATTTATATACATATATGAATGATGCATTCTAAACTATACCTATTAATTTGCAGATTTTCGAGGAATAATTTTTCAAGTAGGCGAGATGTTTCCAGCTATCAGTATCGCGTTCACGTTCTTTCATTTCAACCAAGTGGAAAAGAACACATATTTAATCGCGATGCTTTTAACTGTGAATATATCGTCTACTGTACATACTTGATTCCTCGTCTGAATCAAATAAATGTCAGATTATAAACAGTTAATGTTGAGAAATAAACTAAACGTTGAAAAAAATAAATCAAAATACGGACAAGTCCCCGTTAACTATCTTAGAAACTAACTCGGGAAAAAGAACTACAATAAGACAGAGCACAAAGAAATATAATGAAATAGATGAAGACATCAATCAAAAGAATTAAATGTATATACAGATTTAGAAGAAAAGTAAAGAAACTTTGGCTACAAAAACAACATAAGACTAATTTGTATAAAGAGATGAGACCATCATGGCCGGCTGTCTATGATTCCAAAAATGAATTCACAAACTACGTTGCTAGGACATATTACATATTTAACTCATTTTAAATAATTCATATTACATTATCATTTATTATATGTTTGTAAATTTTATTGTAATATACTACCGTATATTATTTTTGTAACTTTGCAATAATTTATTATTTATTAACGGATATCTTTAAAGTAGCACCATACTGCTTAAAATTATATTTAAGTTAATGGAGTAAGAATGTTACGGTATTTTATGGCGCAAGCCAAGCAGGTTTTGGTTCATTGTCATTTAACCACCTCATTTACTTGCCTTTTAATGCTTTTATGCATAACACATTTTGTTCGTGCATTAGACTTCTCTTATAACGAACTGCACTTTAAGTCCTAGGCCACACTTGCAATTTTCAATTGTGCAATAGTTGGGTTGCTTGTTTGTGTCTATGGATTATTATTTATGTGCGCCCACTTGCAACTGCAACGATTAGCAACTAAACGATTTCTATTTCATCTCAAATTCTTTAGTTTCAACTCGATGCGCAATCGCCTTTGTAAAGCGTTGAATTGAATGGTGGTGGGCACATTTGCAATCAAACAGTTGCTGTTCTAGTATCAGTTTATGTTTAGTCAGTTTATTTAGTTTACAAGTGAGTTAATTTTTTCGAAAACTGCGCATTGACGTTTTGGAAGTTCAAATTGGCTTAAAAAAGGTAAGGGTCGATGTGCAATTCTGGCATATGTGATAGTCTTCATCAGTGCCCTCTGCTTTCACATCGCTTCAATGCATTCGATGAAAACCAACCCTCAACTCTGAGCACCACCTTGGCTAGAAACCAATTTGACATGAATGTATGATTGTATGTCTATATTATTCCTAAAGAGATGTTATGAAATGCCGTTATACGAAGTGAGACAATCTATTAGGGTGGCAAGTCATCCAAACAATTAGGAATTAGAGAAATTAGCAATTATTTAGTTTTCGTTTATTTAAATAGCATTTGGTTGCAGGAGATAAGCGATTTATACAATCTTTTTTTTTGTTAGAAATAGAATGGCAAGTAAATGAGTTGATTATTATTAATTTAATATGTAATTTTGCATTATGCTTATTGACATTTTTAACTCTTTAACGACAGTTATAAATTGTTTTAATTAATAAAGTTAAACGTTATTACATTAAATAAATGTTACTTTTGCCACATTTTAATATTACATTCACCACTTGAATCCATTAGTCAGGACGAATGTATTCAAGGAGTATTCATACAATTTCAAGCTCATTCTGTAATATTTGACAATTTTTTCAGGGTGAGATCTCAAATCTGCTTATAAACTGTTCTTCTCGCTACGTTGTCATAAGATGAAGCTAAAAAGATGTTTTTTTCGTTCTCCTAAACTCTAGTCACCTACTCGTAAGTTGCATTGCTACATGACCGCATACGTAGCAACTGAACTGCCTCGTTGCACATGTGTGCCCAACACAACGCAATTGTAACTAAACTATTTCAGAATTATTTATTACATATGTGCTTCAGGTATAATTGATGTAATTAAATCGTAGCCCACAAGAAAATACGCAATAACAAAATATTTTGAATGTTTATTGAGAAAGTTAAATATTATACCTGTTGATGCTATTCGCGATTTTGACTGACTGACAATTATTGAAGTTAAAAACCTTTGCAATGTAAATACATTGCAATGATTTTAGGATGTTCCATTCCATAGTCAAATAAACAGTTAGCGACCTAGATAAAGAATTTGTTCGATATTTACGGTAATAATTCTTTACATCGCTTGTAACTTGAAGGATTAAACAGTGTGTCGAAATGTCGTACTTGACCTGAAAATAGATAGGTGAAATATGTAAACGTCGATTAGTAAGTTTGTGCGGTTGCAGGTTCGCCATTTGTAGGCGGTATTGTTAGAAACGAATTGAGCGGTGGTTGAAGAGGTCGATGCGTCTTTTCTACAAGTTGTCTTTGTAGTCGGCGTTGCGACGAGTGTTTCACATATACGAAGAAAGTGTCTGTAGTTAGCATGTTTGAAGTGATAAGCTGGAGGAGTGATAAGAAGACGCTGAGCCTGTGGCGTATTCCTGTTATCGCCGGCGTTGATCTGTTACAGTTGACGATTCAAATGAATGGTTACGAAGAAAAGTTTTGTAAGAGGACGGAAGAGAACAGCAGAAAAGTATGACCTAGTGTGATGAATGGCGGGACCCGTGAAAGAATATATGCAAAGTAGATTTTGTACAGAAGAGTTATGACGATGACCGATTAGTTATTTACATGATGATGAAGACTTTTGTTCAAATAGCGCCAGGTCCTCGCGTCACTTTCGAAATTTTAGCTCAAGATGCGTCCCGAAAGCAGCTTGAACAGGCCTTTTAAATTAGTCAAAGGGTTAGGATGTTTTCCTATTGCACCGAGAATTATAACGTACTTCTAGCAGGTAGCAAGGTCTTGAAACTTGTATTGCGTTGTGGCTTTTACATTTAATGCGAATGGTTTAGAATAAACATTATTATTATCTTGATAGACTTTTTAACTTTCTAAAGATATATTGATATTTAATGAGATAAAAGTAGTTTTAAGAAAGTACTAATTTAAATATTTTATTATTTTAGATTTTACCTAATATGGAATTTGGTCGACGAATGGCAGTTGAAAGAGATTTAGAGAAGAATGATCATTATGCATTGAACAATATTGCATTCGATTACTCCGGAAATTTCATCTTGTACCCGACGATGTTAGGCGTCAAGTTAGTTAATATATATAGTAACAGGTAAATGTAATTCATCAATTTTTATTAGTTAGTGTCTTCATAAATGAGAATCGAAGTTTTAAAATACTAGAAGAGTATCAGACTTACTATAAAAGAATAATATTAACTGACACATGACAAAAATGTTTTTTTTTTTCTAAGTATATTGTAGTATCAGTGTGTATTCTCTTGTATACCTTGTCTTCTAATAAAATATGTAATTTTTGTGATAATCGATTGTGTTTAGTAAAACTGTAGCATTTCCTTTATCTGCTGTTTTTTTTTTGTTTTACGTAGGAAGTGGAGAAACCTTCAAAAAGGGCCGGATGCCCGTGCATCCGACAGTGTGTGATTTTTACCCTAACTAAAAAACCACTCCCTGTTGGGATTGTATATTGTTGGGAGATTGAAGAGTTTGTTTGAATGAGGCTTTAGGATTTATCATCCTTTTCAGCCTGGAACAGGTATTGAATGGAATATTTTTAGAATTATGGTAGCTGATAGCTTGCAGATAAGATATACGCTATAGCATTCGCTTTACAGCCAAGGCCATAGCATGGTCAACTGATTAGGGAGTTTGGTTTACTGGGGTCAGCTGATTTGCCGGTGGTCTTGTATTTTTTCGTCCTTGCTTGGTCTTGTATTTTTTTGTCCTTGCTTGGCTGCGCAAGTCGGTGTTAGTTGACCTGAAATAGAGGTTGTTGTTGTGGAAGAGTTTTGTTTTCTTTATTATTATTATTTTTAAATTTTTTTTGTCTTTTTGTTTTTTTATAATATGGGCATAGGGATCATCTTATGGACAGTGGGATTAATTCAAGGATATTTTGGAGATCCTCAGGAGGTTCCTGCATGGTGTGGATTATTCGAGCTGGCGGATGTGGGAAGGGTCTGCGAGGCAGTGTGCTACGGTGGTGTCTGGCTTTCCAATCTGAACGTAGAACGCGTTTGCGTATCCTGGAAAGGGTGTATTTTAGGTCGGAATTCCAGTTAAATGTTCTATTAAACCAGACACCTAG
>WYDF02284091.1:0-16853 GCA_009867245.2 Adranes taylori | reverse complement strand
GTTCAGATGTGTAAACGCATAAAAAAACAATAACTGACTCCAATACAATTATTATATAACAACAAGCTATGAATCCAACCATAATATTTGCTTTATGAGTTTTTTATACCAATTTCAACATAATTTATCTGATTTGTTCCTCTTCATGTATTTCCGTTCATGTTTATTAGTTGGTAACTAAATATAGAATATGGTTTCAGCCCACTAAGTAGTTCACACCTCAAGCACATAATCTTAATAATAATACACTAAAACCTTAAAAACGTGCAGCCCGTCAATCAATGAAATATCCGGAGGAGTCCTCTAATGGACCTATAAAAAACATTACAGTGCCCCCGGCAAGGTAAAAAATAGGTATACCAAATTATATATGACAAGATATGTAGATTATATTAATTAGGACATATTTGTACATGTAATTAATTTAGATTTTCCTATATAAGAATTATATAGAATCCACTAATAAGCACACATGTTAGAATTATTTGTCAGAATCTAGCAGCCACATTTGATTACGCGTGTTGACCTGCATTTGCATATACGCATTTCTATAGCCCTCTCAATTATTATTGACTGTTGCTTGCTTCGCTGTGTTGTGTTGATGACTTGTGTTGTGTGATATGTGTTACGTACGCTGATTATTCCTGTTATAGCGTTAGGAGTAATGCCGAGAGAGGAATGGTATATTATGTTCCACACAGGATGGAAGTAATACCAAGATTTGCATAGAATTGTGCGGAGAGACCTTATCGTGTAAAAAATAACGTGTGGTTGACTTCACACTGACCCGCATAACAGGACAAAAGTTGAGTGACGGCTCAGGCCTATAAATTACGATATTTTGAATAGAATTATTTAGTTCCTCATTTTAAGAACTCAAAGAAAGCCGTCCAGTAGCAGTAGCCAGCAAAGCCACCATGCAATGCAGCCAAGCCGAGACATTGGCCAGAGTGACAGTCGCCGAGATAGTAACACATTTGGTGGGCGATGTTATATGCCATATACTGTTCTGTTTATCACATGTAATGTTGAATAGCTTTGTTTCTCCGCCAACCTATTTCTCATACAACTAGAATACTTCAAGCCAGTGCGCATTACGATTAGTTGCAGTCACTCGGCAACAGTAACACGAGTGCGCATCATGGTGTTACGCACCTGCAGTGTATTATTTTCTATCCATACCTTACTAATGTATATACTTCTAGCCAGTGCGCTTCACAGTTGGTTGTAGTCACTCGGCAACAGTAACACTAGTGCGCATTACAGTGTTACGCGCCTGTAGTAGACTCCTAAGATTCCTACCTTTTTAGCTCTACATATTCTGCATTTAGATTTAACTTCAGTTATTAGGAAATTCTTTCTCAGTATAAAATTGTGCATAATTACCTGCAAGAACCTGGTTTAAATGCAGAATTGGTTTAAACGTCAATTTGAACATATATGATTTATTCCATTTATGGAAAGCCAAAATTTTGGTCACGGTCTGCTTAAATGGGATTCATTTTCGTGGACACCAAGTTACATTTCATGCACCCCTAATTTTTGTTTTCGCTTATGTGGACCCCATAGAGTTTGTACTCAATCCTTGGGGGTTGATATAAACCACTTTGGAAATCATGGTTCTAAACCCACTTGGTAATTAATATATTTTATGGAAATGTTTGATTATTGACTTTAACGATTACGTTCGAACTAAACGCGATAAAAACTAAGTTTTGAATATTTTCTAAAGTTTCCGAACTATATCTTTATATCTAAGTCAGGAATGCCGTCCTAAACATTGCCTCCATGTTAGAGATATTGTAACGCCAAAAGTTGTTGGACGTATTCAATTTTTGGGATTCTAATGTAGGGATTTTGAACGCTTGTGTTGATTTATTGACACATGCGTTTGTTGACACATACGATTTGTTGACACATGTCGCGACAAAATGAAATTAGTAGCAAAGGAATAAAAAAAGTACATAGCCTTTTTCCTTTTTTACGCAAATAAGATTTGAGCTCCAATGAGTTAGAGTGAGATAATGGAAAGATTATTTGAAACAAGTTTCTGCTCGAAACTTAGTACGAAAGGTGACAACACGGTCGACCAGAAAACATAAAAGCAAAAAATCAATAGAAAAGAGATTCGATCATTTTTCTGTGAATTATGGCAAATGTACAGATGTGAGTAGGCATTTATTTTATTATAAATCTTGATTGAGAGATTCAAACATCTTCTTTTAATTTTGCTCGGAATATATAATTATAATTAATGCAACAAATTGTAATTCATAATAAAGCTAACTAATTACGAAGCTTATTGAAATGTCGTAAGCTAATTACTAATCACTAAGTGTGGTCACGGATTTATTTTGTCAAATCTTATTGAGTAATGCACTATTTAATAGTGTGGATGTTTACTTTAGTCATCTGAATTTGGTGATAGAATTTATCAAATGCAAATTATTTTATTGCCAGTAATTACTTGAGAATGTTGATTTGTTTTATTTAAAGTGTTTTATTAATCCATGGTCGAATATATTTAAATATGATTCATTTAAATTAAATCTTAAATCTTTGGTGTTTTATTATTTGATGGACCCTAATAGTCTTTAGATATACCCGACTAATTGAATTTAATTAGGATAGAAATAAAACTTAACCAGTATCTGTTTATTGATTTGGTAAAGTTCATAAACCACTAGAATTCATGTTGTATGTAAAATAAATTATTTGGTGGTTAACAGAATATTTTAAAATCAATGGGTTTTACCTAGAAGTAGAATTTATTTATCCAGTTAGGCCTCACACAATTACATGCCACAAATTAAAACGTGACATATGCAGCTGTAAAATATTATGACCATGAACTTTTTTTCCTAAATGGAATGCAGCTATCTCCTGTTTTCAGATTCTTAGCAATAATACGTTTTCCTCAAATATAATAGAAATTCACTGCAGTTCGAATTTATTAGAATATAATTTATAAACTAAGTTAACCTGCTTGTATCCGGATTATCTTTAATGCAACTCTTTACACTTTCGGTAAGTCGCAAAATGAAAATTAACATTTCTTGATTAATTAATTTAGAGGATGTCGTATGAAATAACACAAACTCATCTCTTATTTACTTAAAACAAATTTTTCGATAATTTATTTCATTTTCGTATAATCTCAACTTTGCTTAAAGTGAAATAATTCGCTAATCTGTTATGCTACTTCTATAATGTATAACTATGATAAAAGGAAGAATTCAAAGCTTGCTAAACCTTCAGAAGAATGCAAGTTTTTGTAATGTTTTATATGATTAAAAAACGAACACAAGAGAAAGAGAGAAAGAGAAGAGATACAACGGTGGATTTTTTTCGTTCAGATAAATTTGAGTTGAATTATTACGTTAGCTGAATTATATACAGGGTTTCAGAAAGAATAGAAAATAACAATGAGATTCGCTTTAGACATTTAAAATTAGTATTTCAAAAGACAAAGGTATATTTTAAATACTACTGCAAAGTTTTTTAACTTTATGTTTGCTTAAATGTCTGGTTTTATTATACTTTTTATTCTAACGCTAAACATTTTTATAGCAGTGATTCTCAGTTTTAACACTATTTGTAATGAAACGCATTTTATACCATCTCTAGCTTCTAAGAGACCATTTTATACCATCTCAAGCATTTTATACCATCTCTAGCGTCTCGATTGTCTTTCGTGCAGGCTAACGACAGTCCCATACCTGATATTATTCTTCTTAACAAAGTTTGAGAGCCCCTGCCAAATTAATGCATCCATACTTATAATACTGCATCAAGAAGGCTCGGGGAAAGATCCTTTTACCCTTCTCGATCTACACTTTACCCAGTCTCAGTCTCCTACGAAACTTTAGGACTGCTTTCGAGTGCCATCCTCCGATGTTCACAGAATTCACTATTATAGCTTCAAAGTGTATGAGACACACATAATGTTCTTTGCCATTTCTGAGGACCATCTTTGCAATCTTGCTGAGGACAAAGATTCAAAGGACAATACCCTTTAATGTAATATGTGTATATCGAGCATTCTTGTTTAGTGAAACTGAATAATTTGGTCATTTTAATCAGATACCAGGTCTATAATTTCTTCCATAGGACCTTCTTACAGTGTTTTATTCTGGTTTCATATGCCACAGGAAGGAAAGGGAGGTATCAAATTAGTTTAAGTCCCTTGTCAGCTATTTCTTTACCCTCAATCCCCACATGTGCTGGTACCCATCGTAACTTAAGATGGTTATGTTTTGCCAATTCCGTCAGGTGTGTTATGCAATCCCATAATTTGGACTCACATCTTTTATGTATAACCTCTAGAGCATAAATATCAAGAGCTAAAATTTCAAAATGAAAGATAGTGCTGCGTGAATCCAGTGGAATCACAGGATTACAGCTTCTGCTTCACCATTTTCACAGCAGTGATTGTCAGTTATGGCTTGTAATCATTATACCATGGTACATTGATTTGTCACCACTTGTTAATAAGAGTGCCGCCAAATTTTGTAGAATCCTCAACTCTAAATTTTAGGATTAGTCAACAAACAAGGATTAGTCTAATCCTTGAATAGTACGAGACAGTATAACAAGAAACGCATTTAAAACCATCACCAGTTTGCGATCACAAGAAAGTCCAATGTCAGATATTATTCTAATAAAGTATAAGAGCCCGTACAATCTAGTTCATTCATAACTTTACAATTTACACCTTCCATGTTAGCTTATGTTTTGCAGTTATGTGAAAAGAAGTCATGACAACTCCAAAATTACTATTGATTATAGAATATGCAATTTTTGTAAGTTAATCTCAAGATAAAAGAGAAAGTTGAAAGAAAATTTTAATTCTTCTTGTTGTCAGTTTAACGCCGGGTTTCTTCCCGCTTAAAGCCCAATGGAATATTAGGCGTTGGAGTAAAAGGAGTTACCAATGGTAAGGAGTTACCAATGGTAACTCCTTTTAATGACACACTCAGCGATTCTCTCCAACACTATGGGATCTCCTCGTACAATAACTACGAATTATTTATTAAATTATTTTACTTACAGTTTTTGTCGTACCTACCATCACAAATATATTTTAGGTCTACACCCTTAGCTTATTAATTCACTTCAATATATTTTATGCGAATAATTCATGATTATTTTTCAAAACACCGACTCACAGGGATTCATTCTTAGGAACTGCTACTTTAAATTTATTGTTACCGATTATCCGTTTCTGTGAGAGGTCTTCGTTTCTATTACACTATCTGACCCCTCGCCCATCTGTAACTTGATTCCGTATCATTCATCTAATACTTATTACCCCTTTCTTTGCCTCCACTCATTTCTTTGTATCTTTTATTCATTTCTTTGTTTCCCGCTTGATCTTAAATTGAAAATACGATCAGTACTTCTCACTAGTTTTCCTCTACCACTAGTAAAAGGCTGTAATTTAATGTATTCTCACTTAATTACCTTTTAACCCTACTCTACTAATTACGTTCGGCTATAATGGGTTCATGGCCAATCTAATTTGCTTTCTTAACTCACACTTATACAGTATCATATGGTACGCTTTCACAAACTATTGATTTACTACCAGTTAGTGGCAAGACGCTCCGCTACTTATAATTTGTACAATTGACGTCATCGATCTTGTTTTTTTCTGATGGAAGAAATAATGCTATTCTTCGATTGAAATTTAAAGTCAATCGATATTTAAGTTTCAAATTATACTTTATTTCATGAACCAAATGAAAGTCCAGGTGTTAAATAATATTTGAAAGTCTTGCTACTAGTTCATCTAGCACACAAAATGTATACGTAATAACATTTTCGTAAATCTGGCCATCCTGAATTATTTAAATGACTTACAAGTATCAAGCGTACAAAATCATCTACCATAGAATTAAATTAGAACAAGGATTTGTTTCTTCGTTACAATATTAAAATAATTTCTAAGTCAACAATGTATATCCGAGCATGAAGCTTGCCAAAATGATGATAAATCCTTTTTGAGAAGTGAAAATACTACAGACTGTTGATTTAGCTCAAACCGGAGATAACTTAGGCATCCACCATCTCGTTCCGTGGAATCATACGGAAATCCCAGAATCCAGCAAATTTAATGTAAACATCATTATCTCGAGCCCTTGCAAACCTTTCTCGAATTCAATTCATGAATTATTTTTCATCCCAGTACTGTCCAGTATGGTTAAAAAGCTCAATGAATCAGAGTAAATAACTGAAAGTTTAAAACTATATATAATTATTAATTCTACGCATTTCAGGATAGCCATAGCCACCGCATAATGAATAGAACAAATTTCTGGAAGTCTCTTAGAGTTTGGACAAAATATCCCAAAAATATAAGATTGGGACTCCACATTTGCCGCACGATCAGAATAAATTCCATATGGTTATGATATAATAAGTGTGTACACACAGCAAAGGAAGATCCCCGGAAAAGGTTGTTTCGCAAACAACCAATACATTCCATTCATAGCTGTCACTCCCCTATAACTTACTACAAACTTCCTATCGCGTTCTATATACATTGGGACTATTTCCCCCTCTTTCTATTCTTCAGGTAGTCTTTCTACTGCATACGATGTTTGACTTATCCCCTGGCTAACGATTTTATTCCATTCTGATTTAAACATCCCCATATTTCAATCAGCCCTGGTGCAGTTTTTTCATGCTCAATATATCCTCCATCAACTCTTTCAATCATATGTCCCCGAATTCATTTCCTCAACTCTACTCACATATCCACCATTTTTCGTTCCATTTATTGCCTCATTCCTTCCATCATCCACTCACTTCCCTCTTCCATTTTTCTTCCCATTCTTCACTCTGTAAATTGTGGGATTAAATTATTTCTCTCTGAGATAAAACTTCTCCGCAAAGCGCAGTGGACTCTTATTGCGAAAGAGTGAGACGCAACAAATTTCAGCCAACAACTTTCTGAAATGAAGCTGGGTACGAAATGTATCGACCCAAGCCGAGACAAAGGTATAACAAACCAAAATCAGTCAACCGCTCAGAATTTTCTTAATAGTTGTCTAGTTCTTGTCTAGACTTGAACGTTATTTTACAGTACGCGTATTTTTTCTCGTTCATTTTTATTGTGAAAATAATAACTGATGTGGTTAAAATAAATTTTCACTGATGTGAAAATAATAACTGAGTAGAAATTATGTATTTATAAATCTTAATGGAGAACTTAATTGAGTTGTATTTTATTTCAGCCTTTGACTATGCATTATTTCACTGAGTAGATGTTTTTATTTTTGTCACGTTGTAAATTAATTCTAACAAGTAGATTTTATTATTCACCTAAATTCTTAACCTCTTTTTAATTATGATAGTGTATGTAATAAATTAATTTATTGTGAGCAATAGAGTATTTAAAATCTTGATGCGTGTTATTTGAAGTTTATTTATTTAATTCTTGAGTCGTACTTGTTTTACTAAGATGAAATCTTTGGCCTTATTCAAGCTAGGGCTCTAATAATTATTGTTTATTTAAAAAAATGTAGCCGTATGACCCTAAATAATAATTTATAAATTCGGTCTACGCCCTAAACTAATTAATACTTTGATTCCAATTGGATTGGGTGGGCTATAAGTGGAAGTAGAATTTATTTATCCAGTTAAGAGTTCACACAATCCCATCTCACAGAAATAAATGTGACAATATATCCTTCACCTCTTCTTTCTTCATGATCACTTTCCTATAATTTTCGTTATCAAACTTCCATTCCATTTCCATCGGATATGTACCTACATGTATATATTTAACTATGTAAGGAAGATGTATGAAACTAAGTAGTACTCATGATCCTATTTAAAATACAGAGTTAAAGATATTTCATATAATCTCTAACTCCATAATCGTAACAATAGAATTACTGTTTTGTACTTACTTATATTAAGTGATTTGGTATGTAACGTAGGCGATATCCAAAGTAAAATGCATATTCTGGATAGCATTGCCAGCATGACGGAGACCTGTAACAGAATATGAAAAATGATATGAGTGTATACAACTTTTCATACTATATGATTTTCATATATTTGTATAAGATATTATTATGCAAAGGAAGTGTCAGAAAGGCGACCCGCGAACTACACTTTTGCGGCCCAATACACTCTAAAACTTGTGTACATCAAGTATTGGCCATGCTCAGTTTCTGCCATATCATCCGTTTTAAGGGATACTGACCATGGCCAACACCCGGATTTTATTAACAAATGTAGCGATTGTCTCTAATGACACCAGAAAATATGTAATGTTACAACAAACCGGAGTGATTCGAATTAACCAAGAATGCACACTACAGACATCCCAAAAAACCATTATTCCACAAAGGAGCATCAGTATGTCAGTTAATAATTCATTCTCAACATCAGTTCTGATTCTGAATATAACTTATCATGAATCATCAGATATAAGTAAAAAAGATTCGCTCTAGCAGCTAGGAGGTGTAGCACAATTTGGAATCACATTGGACCTAAATAGCACAATTTGGAATCACATTGAACAACACCGCTCGTCCGTTCGTTACGTCTACATAATACTATACGTGATCGTCAACGTATTTATCATAAAGCAATGGAATTAGTAAAAACAAGGCTCCCTGTAGACGCGACTCTGTCAGCCATCAAGTTCCAACCAATGACGTCAGAATAGAATGAATAGAATAGAATGAATGACGTCAGAATAGACTGACGTCAAAATGACGTCAGATTATTGCCTGGCCTTTTTCAGGCCAGGCAATATGTTCATTCAATGATAAACAGGGGCAAATTACTAAGGAAATTTTCTAATATTAATTTTATTAATATTAGAAAATTTATTAGAAAATATTAGAAAATTATTAGAAAATTATTAGAATTATTAGAAATTATAAAATAGAAAATATTATTATTTCATTTTGTTTTTTAAATGTAGCAAATTGAATTAAGACTTTTTATTCCTTCTTAATAGTTTAAAGTCATTGCGTTTACAAATTATTATAATTTAAAAGGTAAACATTATCAAAGTAGTATAATGATAGATTAAATATGCAATATGCAAAATTCAATTTGCTGACATTGTATTCGTTGGTAGGTACGCTCAGCTCCATAATGTGCAGCTGTTGGAGCATCATGATACTTATGTAGAACGTTGGTATTTCATGTTTGGGCACCACTAATTGTGCCCCGTTTTCTTCAGAATCGTCCAAAAATCGGCAAAGGACTCCACTGCTCATGAAATAGCCTTTCGTCATCCAATAAGAATAATTTTCATCTCTCGGGTTTCGTTCATTACCAGCTTCAAATCTTCATCTCATAATTGTTTGCGCCGGAGGTCGGCTCTTGCAAATCCACAACAATGGAACATATTCCACACTCTGCTGTGGTGGTTGTACCGCATGGAGGTCGTGACCGCGAATCTGCTACAACATAATTGCTTGCATCCATCATGAAGATGAAGGGTTAGGTGTAATCCGCTTGCTTTAATACTGGGGCGGTGCTAAGTAAATGTTTTAATCGTTCGGCAGCCAATTCTTGTTCCGTGTCCCATTTCCAGACTCCGTCCTTCTTGGACAGTGCTGTGAGCGGTTTGGCAACGTGTGGGAATTGGGGAATGCATTTCCTGCAAGTTTGTAAGAACGATTTCGATAAGTGTTTGATATTTCTAGGGCGTGATGGCTTCAATCTTTTCTGGATCGGTGTGTATACCTTCTTTCGAAATGATGTGTCAAGTGTCCTAAATATTTGACACTGGTCACAGCAAATCTGCTTTTCTCTCGGTTTACCCATAATTTATAATCTCTTAGTTTAACGAATTATGTATCTAGATCATCCAGGTAACTATCACTGGTAGCTGACAATACAATGATGTCGTTTAGATAAGCTAAGAGCAATATTTTGGGTAGTTCGGTTTTTATGCGGTCTATCAATCGCTGGAATGATAGACCGGGGTATTCCGTAGGTCACGGCATTCGTGTAAATCGGTAGATCCCGAACCGAGTGATACAACCTGTTCTCTCCTTACCTGTTCTCTCCTTACCTGTCTCAGCAATGGAAATTTTCCAGTATCCGCTACGTAAGTCTAATGTTCTAATACATCCGATTGTATTCTCTTGGTGCAGCAAATTGTCTACGTGGGGTAACGGATAGGGGTATGGTACCGTGAGTGAGTTCAAGCTGTAGTTGATGCATACCCTGGTGCTAGCGTCCCTTTTGTGTACCATTACCAAGGCAACAGTCCATGGGATTGAGCTTTCTTCAATAATGCCTTCCTGAAGCATCATTGTGATTTCGGGTTCTAAGTCTTTTCTCTTAGGTTCTGTGAGACGATAGGGTGGGGAGGAAACATAATGGAATTGATATAATGGGCAACCTTGTCCGTTGGTGGACCGGTGATCTTGAATATGTCTTGATCCTCGTGTAAGAGATGTAACAACTTCGTCTTCTGGGTGGCGATCCACTCAGCGGCTTCGTCAGGCCTCAGATCAATTTCAAGGCTGCACATATTGATGGACGAGGAGCTCTGAGCTCCTTGATGCCTCCTCAGGGTCTTCATATTCTCGGGATAAGTGGTTAAGAAAATACGGAGAGAACCCGTTGTCCCTTGACTTAGCGACGCTCCGTTTACGTTTCTCGTGTCAATTAGTGCTGTTCATAGCATTAAACCATTGGTGATCGGTACTGTTGGCCTTTGCCGGATTATTAGAGGCTTCGATTCTAAGCTACAGAACGCTAACTGCTTCTCGATGGCTCCAATCTTTGGATTGTGAGATAATTGTACATTTGCTCCTGACGTGGATTTGGGTTACCACATCCATAGCAGCTAAATATAGACTACTTGTCGCCTTCCCGTTTGTTCATGGGTTTCCCCTCTGCGCGAATACGTTTGCAATATTCCGTTGTCGTATGTCCGTAGGCTTTGCAGAAGTTGCCTTGTTGCCTTGTTTTTACGCCTTCCCTGTTCCTTGTTGGTGGTTTTGTGTTGTTTCTTTCCATGAGTTTATCCTGTATTTCTCTGGCTGTCTGGGCCAGATCGCCAAATGTATTTATCGAGCGGCGGCTGAGTTTTTCTCTTATCAGCAAATTTAATAGTCGAAATAGTGGATCTATCCCTGAATGTTCTGTGTGTTTTAGCGGAAAGTCTGTAAGTAGAATCATTTTCTTTGGTACAAAGATGACGGTCGGTGTTTTGCAGTCCTCATTTTCCGAGAAAAATTCCATGCAAATCTTCTATGCTGGTTTTCGAGGAGCGAATGCCTGTTGTAGTAATTTCGTCCCGGTTGGATTGTTTAACCCCTTTCCACAGGCCTGTACAGTAGCACCACTCGTTGGGCTACCAGATTTATATAACGTGGATGCTACTAAATCCATTCTTTGGGTTCGGACCACACGGGGTGATCGAGAAAGAATAACAAGGGTATAAAATAAGTTAATTTATTGAAAACAAAAATAGTATATGATTGTCAGAGTTCTAAAAGTCAAAAAAATTATATTAAATCAAACAAATGTCTGAAATGAAAATATATCAATTATTTAAGTGAATTTTACCATTCAATGAAATTTATTGAACCCTATATGAAATTTGAGTATAAATCTTAAAAAGAAAAGCTTCTTCCAGTGTGGTTGGCGGAGGTCGTATTTACTGATTAATTCACACAATCTTGATTTTCGTCGTCAGCTATCTCTGTCTTGGCTCTGGATTTTTCAGTGCAAGGGCGAATAATAACTGAGATGTCGGAAATAGTTATAGACAGTAGAATCGTAGAAGAATAAAATAAAAGATTTAATCGTAGCACAAGAGATAATTGAACTATTAATGTAAGGCGGAATATAGACGCGTATCGGCTCGACTGAATTCCAATGCAAGCGTAATCGGTTTTCGAAAATAAATGCTACTTGTATGTGACTTGGCAGTGCAAGCGCAAAATTACGAATAACAAATACGGCAAAGGCGATCAAATTTTATCATATTTATGTTAATCAAATTATTTCGACATTTTACGTTGTATGTACTGAAAATCAGAAAAGTAAGAGTTTATTCGGACGTCAACAGGAAATAACACCCCGAGAGTAAATTCGGAAGCTAACAAGCAACCCAAGTTCATACACATACACATATTGTATTCAAAACAGATATGTGTAATTTAATGTGACGACAGTATTCTAAGCGCTTTGCGGGGCTGCCCCTGTAAAAAAAAGTCCATAAACTTATTGCCACACAGTGATAGCTGTGCGTCCTCAAAAGGGATACTATATTTAACACTTGATATAGTGTAAAACTACGGACGGCTCAAAGTTTTATAATGAAATAGTATTTATTATGTATATTCCAGTATAATGGAATTACGTTTGACAATGTGGACTACAATTTAATAATCTTTGTAAATATATAGTGAGCGTCAAAAATGAGTGGCATACCAAAGTTATGTTTTTTCTTATGGAACATACTATGTATGATCACATTTTTAAATAGTTCGTACAAACCAAGCGAAACTTTTATGAGGGTGCACTATACCTAAATACAGAGTGTTTAAGTTATTTTACAGGAGTGTTTTCAGGTTCTTCACTAATTTTAGTTCCATTATTAGAACAGTCAAACTGTAATATCGGACTTATTTTAAATTGGGCACCCTATATTCTATAAGCTAATGGTATAGCTAATTTAGTTAGTTACACTAAATTAGCACTAGGGTTTCCTATGGCCAAATGTATAAAAAAAAATTAAGTACTTTAAAAATTTCACACTTCTGTAAAAGAAAAACCTTTTCGAAATGTCTTCATCATGCCTTTTCATAAAATTTATGCTTCTCATAAAATTTACAGGGAACCCTATGGATTTGGGTATAGGGAACCCTAGTGCTGTTTAGAAGCTAACTAAATTAGCTATATGTTCTAATAATGAAACTGAAAATTTATGAACACGCTGTATAATAATGTTTAACAATCAATCATTATGTAAGTTAACGGAATGATTTAATATTTAGATTTGACAGGAAAAATTACAGAATTAAGCTTAGCATGAGATATTTAATTATTTGCAAGAATTTTAGAAAAATTAAAATAACTTACAATACTCTGTATATATGTATACCACACTCTCACGATAGTTTAGCTAATTTTTAACGAACAATTCAAAAATGTGATCACATATAGTATGTTCCATAAGAAAAAATATAACATTGATATGCCACTCATTTTTGAAGCACATGTGTATTTACAAAATTGTTTAAATTGTAGCTCCTATCGTCACGTGTAATGCCACTATACTGGTATATGATAAATGAACAATACATAACAGTTTTATACACGTTTATTTTTTCGTGTCCTTATAATGGCTACATACATTTATATGTATGGCTATTCACTCTCATACGCCAATAGTTAAATAGCAAATATTTTTTAAAGAAACAAAAGATTTTATATATATATAAATACCTATGTATATATACATACATATGTCTAGCCTACAAATATTGGAGCCCCGCCGCAATATAAAATTAATTACTTACTTTCGTACACCAGAAGTTATATACCATATATTTTATAAAGAAACAAAAGATTTTGTACATAAATATCTATGTACTTATAGATAAATACGTGTAAACTACATATATATTGGAGCCCCGCCCCAATATAAAATTAACTATATTTAAAAATGTAAGCAATCAGGGTCGGTTTACACTACATACTATCAGGGTTGGTTTAAGAAAATAATTGTCGAAAAAAGGTACCAGGCCGAATAATCAATGCGATTTTGCCAGAAAACTCCATAAAGGCCTGTAGAATTTACACGTACAAAGGTGATCCTTATTAAACATATATTTTCTTAAAAAATAACAACTGATAATTCGAAGTTTGTTCAAAAAATGAGGAATATGTTAACTACTGAAATGTGTCGTTTCAAGAATGTCATGAATTACTTTATTATAAAAATAACATAATATGTCAAACAATAAAAGTTGATTGTAATCCTGAAGAGGATGATAAAGCAAAGTATCAAAACGTCGACTAATATTAAACAAAAATCTTTAAAGCAAAGAAAAAATTCTTTGGGTAACATAGTGGTGTCCAAAAATTCCGGAGATTTAATTTATTACTTATACTCGAATTGGATGTAATATTTAAACATTAATATAAACACATATCGTGTGGCACGCAAAAATCGTGGTATCTATGTACCCCTGATAAAATCCAAATCCAAAAGTATTCAATGATAAAAAAAGTGATATGCTTAGTCCAACAGAAATAACAAAACCTTGCATTCTATTTCCATTATTAATGTTAATTGTATTTGAAATGTAATTGAATATTAAATTAAATTCAAACAAATTCAGTTCTTTAAATTTTGCTAAAATAGCTTACATACTGTAATTTCAATTGCAATATTACAGCAAAATAATATAAAAACAGATGTAATTACCTCACAACGTATATGTTATAATTAATATGATTTCGATGTTATGACTGCAAAACATTTTAGTGAGGCAAATAATTATTACTTCCTACACCCTGACTTAATTTAATTCTCTGTTGTATGGTTCTCTCATTTTTTAAAGATACGCACCTTAATTCTAGTCCTGAAATAATATTGTGGATGTATTACAGATACCTTTATATCTCTGTGTTGATCATTGCTTTATCTAGTACAAAGGTGGACAAAGAACAGCCCGCGGACAATAAACGAGAAAACAATGTTCTATCCACTGTTCATTTATATATGTAATACTTTTGATAAGCATATGTTAACAACAAGCCCGACATTTTCTTATTTTGTGTTTTAGAATTTATCTCAAAATATCATTCGACAGTTGTTCGTTTATTAAAATAGTTGTATATTATGTTTGCGTTATTAAATTTCCAAAAATGCTTATTTATTTTTAATTTTCATATACCATATACATAGGTGTGCAATACCTATAGGATTCATGTTTTGACAATTTTTTCAGTTTCACCTTAATACGTCTCTTGTATTGAAATTACTACAATCCGTTAATACGCAATTCAAAGTGGGAAATCGTAAGTTTGTTGTAAAAAAAAATTTTCTAGCTCAAAAAATTAAAAGGGTCGATTTTTCGGTGTCTGCTTGTAGGTACGTACGTATGTTTCAATACGTACGTTTCTCCTTCCCTATGGGACCGATCTGGATGGAATGCGATAGACAGGTGTAGACTATGAGTCCCCAGAACTTTTTTATCATTTTTTTATAAATCCAATATGGCGGACAGGACACTTTTTTTGTTCAGAAATTTCGTATTCAAACTAGTAGGCCGAAATTTTGCACACATATAGTACGTTGTATTATGCGTCGAATAGAGAAAGTCGCATGTTGCCAAATATATACGAAGCGGTGTTGTCACGTTAAAGTGTAACAAACTTTTTGAAATATCCCAGGAACGATCAAATATAGGACACTCGAATTCTATTGGCTACCTAAAGGCCCTTCGATTTTATTTGAAATTATTTTTTCTAAAATAACAATTTAGTACCTAAACAGGGTGTTTTGTTTTGCAAAGTTTGCGATCGATTTTCTCAGAAACTTAACGAAGGATTTTAATTTAATTTCTGGTGCCGGAAGATCCTCAAATACCTAATCGATTTAACACATAAATCCCGAGTACAGTTTAAAAATAGTCCCACACCATAGCATCTGAGTAATTTGACCTTGAAAAAGTGTACAACCCTATATATCTCGGTTCTTATCCAAGTTGGAAAAATGAATCTTTCCAACTGAATATACTGAAACGATTTTGAGCAATAAAAAAATTCAAAACTTTTTAGTAACACCTGTATATATTTTTATATTTTGGTATTCTTTGTGATTTGCTTTACAACGATACCAAATATGTTGTGTCTCACTCTTATAGTTCCAAATATATAGGCCCTAATAACATTGAGAATTCTTCATTTACTATACGGAAATGATATGCACAACACATGCCCAACACATTATGTGATTGACAAATCTTTTTGCTTTCAAGCATTTATTTTCCCACTGTCATATGCCGTATATTTTTAAATGAAACAAAAATGATTGGTTTTAATTTGTATTACATGCTCAAGCGATTTCGATAAAATTTTCAGAAAAACTTTAGCATAGCATAGTGCGTGATCCTATGAAGTTTGGTGTAGATGGGGACTACGGGAACACGGAAATTCAGGGAACACATATTTTGTGAAATTTTTACACAACATTGCATTCGAATACGCGCGGGTTTTTCTATACTTAAAGTGGGAACACGGGAAAACTGTATTACGGGAACACGGAATACGGGAACACATATTCTTGAAATGTTGTTAGGCTATATCTTTGTTCGCAACAAAGCCGCGGCCACGTGCCGCGATAATTAGGGCCGTAATGGTCACGGAAATACTGGAATACTGGAAATAAGGGAATATATATTCTGTTAGACATAGCGTTGGCCGCGGCAATTAGGCCATTTCGCTTGCCGCGGCTTTGTTATCAGACTCAGGTTCATTTCAAGTTACACTGAGCCACATTTAAGCGTGGCCGGAATTAGCTAGTCATGTATATAAAAATTAACTTCCCTATATTTGTTTTCGCGAAACTCGAAAACTACCTGACTTGAAATTTTGACACAGTTACATTTGTTCCAAGTAAGAAGAATGAGTAATAAAATGCGGGGAAACGGGAATACGGGACAAGGGAATAAGGAAACACCTATTCTTGAAAGTTTGTTAGGCCATATCTATGGTCGCGGCAAAGCCGCGGCTGTAATGCGAGACCACGGAGATCAAAACAGATCAAAACAAATCAAATCAAATCAGATCAAATCAGATCAAATCAGATCAAATCAGATCAAATCAGATCAAATCAGATCAAATCA